>PVJC01035077.1:0-18519 GCA_004026665.1 Murina feae
TGGACAGTTGAGGCTCCAGAAGAGGCGATGGCAGATGGAGAGCCCAGTCTCCCCGGCCGTTCCCCCGGACGGCCAGCGAGTGGCGCTGCTTTCCCGTCCATCGCTGCCTCTTTCCGCCTCCGGAGGCTTGTCTCCCGGGTCTGGGGTGTTTGCAGGACTCCCCTGCGAAGGCCGGCGGGCTGGCAAACCTCAGACAGAGCCCCACCTCCCGGCTCCCAGCAGGGCGGACCTGTGCGTCTCCGTCTCCCGGGGGAGCAGCTGCGCCTCCGTTTGCGCGTTTGGGGATGGAAATGAGGATAAAAGGAGGATCCTTCCGATCCGCGTCCTTTCAAAGGCGCCTTCACCGGTTTCGTTGTACGCAAAAGCAAAAACAGACATTCTGCGAAAACCTCACTCATCTCCCTTGAGAAGCAGGCCACTCGCCAGCGAAAAGTAACGTGGTGTATTTTTGTGTTTTTAAGTCCAAAAAAAAATGTTTGTTATTGATGTCAGAGAGTAAGGGAGAGGGAGAAGCATCCATGATGAGAGAGAATCATGGATTGGCCGCCTTCCGCACGCCCCCCACTGGGGATCAGCCCCCAACCTGGGCCTGGGCCCTTGACCAGGAGTCGAACCCTGAGCTCCAGGTTCATAGGTCGAGGCTCAGCCACGGAGCCATGCCGGCTGGGTGAAAAAAATCAAGGTTTGTTTGTGTTTTTTTAAAAAAAACATTATTTTGTGTAAGATTTGGTTAAAACGACACAATTAAAGTCCAATTTCCTTACATAGGTTACAACCGGTCCTGCCTGGGCCACAGACACACAAGCTGCTTTTCACGGGTTTCGAATCGTCTCTTGCTATCCAGCGGGCTGTTTTTTCATGGTTATTTGTATGTTTTCCAACATCGAAAGCTTATCGGAACCGTCAGATCCGGGGACCCAGGCCCCCGAAGCTGCTGATTTGCAGGCAAATTCAGCCAGCGGCCTCGTCCCCGGGTCTAGGGCTCCCTCTCACTGGCATCGAACATCCTTGGCAACAACGGGCTTTATTGTTTTACTACAGGCTCGGTGCACGAAATTCATGCATTGTATGTGTGTGTGTGTGTGTGTGGGGGGGTGTCCCTCAGCCCGGCCCGCCCCCTCTCCCATATGGGACCCCTCGGGGGATGTCTGACTGCCGGTTTAGGCTGAATCCCTCTCACAATCTGGGACTGATGGCTCCTAACCACTTCTACCTGCCAGCCTGATCGCCCCCTAACTGCTCCCTTTCTGCAGGCACAATCACCCCCAACTGCGCCCCCACCCCCCGCAGGCCTGGTTGTCCCCAACTGCCCTCCCCTGCAGGCCTGGTTGTCCCCAGCTATCCTCACCTACTGGCCTGATTGCCCACAACTGCCCTCGTGATAGCGGCCATCATGTGATGACGCCACCCAGGCTTTTATTGTACAGGATTGTTTTTAATCCTCACCCGAGGATATTTTTCCCATTGATTTTTAGAGAGAGAGGAAGGGAAAGGGAGAGAGAGAGAGAGAGAGAAACATCCAGGAGGAGAGAGAACCATGGACCGGCTGCCTCCTGCACGCCCCCCACCTGGGGATGGAACCCACACCCCCGGGGCACGTTCCCTTGACCGGAAATCGAACCCGTGACCTCCTGGTTCCTAGGTGGACGCTCAAACGCTAGGCCTCACCGGCCCTATAAACCAGGAGGTCGCGGGTTCGAATCCCGGTCAGGGCTCAGGCCCAGGGGTTACAGGCTCGATCCCCAGGCGGGGGGGGGGGGGGGGGGGGGGCGTGCAGGAGGCAGCCGATCCGTGATTCTCTCTCTTCGTGGATGTTTCCATCTCCTTCTCCCTTCCCCTCTGAAATCAATAAAATATATTTTTTTGGGAAAAAAAACATCCCTTGAAAAGGGCCGGCCTCATCCCAGCGATGGCCGCGATAATTCTACCAGGAGAGAGACACGGGTGCCAGCACAGGCAGCCCTTCGACACCTGCGGACTAAGGCGGCCCCCTGTGCTCTGTGCCACGCCTTCCGTTCAGCAGGAGGCCGTGTGTGTGTCTGTGACTGACGATGACACGTGCTTCTGCCTGGCGGTGAACGTGCTGTGGGGTAAGTAGCACACACATTGCTTTAAACACACACACACACACACACACAGGGAATCCCTTTGAACACAGAAGGGCTGTTTTTAGAAGCCTTTACGACCTCGCTCTCCAGAAGATGCGTTTCATGATGCGACAGGCCACGCGGTAAATCAAAGGCGCCGAGCCCAGCAGCAGGCACGCACCCGCTCCTGCCGGCACCGGGCGGGCGTGGGCTTACCCTCCCTGTTCAAACACACACCCTGGGAGGACCCAGCGTGGCTCCGGGGGCTGTTTCTGTTCATTCCCCAGGGGGAGCGTTGACAGGAGCCGGTTCCTGTGCTCAGGCCACAGGCTCCTTGGACATGAGGTTCTGCACCCCTGCCACATGGGGTCCCCACAGGCGGATTCTTTGCTCTTAGTCAACTGGAGACCTGGTGCACAGAATTCATGCACAGGGGCGGGGGTGCCCTCAGCCTGGCCTGGGCCCTCTCGCAGTCCGGGAGCCCTCTGGGGATGTCCAACTGCTGGCTTAGGATGTTTGACTGTGAGCCCAGCTTCCTACGTCGAGCGTCTGCCCCCTGGTGGTCAGTGCATGTCGTAGCGACCGGTCGTTCCACACTTTGGTCAATTTGCATATTACCCTTTTATTACGTAGGCTATTAAGAACGCTGACGGTACTTCTGAAAGATTGCTGTTTGCAATTCTGAGCATCTTTTTTTTTTCTTCTTAAAAGTTACATTTTTACTGATTTCAGAGAGGAAGGGAGAGGGAGAGAGAGATGGAAACACCCATGACGAGAGAGAATCATGGATCGGCTGCCTCCTGCACGCTCCCAACTGGTGGACGGAGCCTGCAACCTGGGCACGTGCCCTAATGGGGATGGAACTGTGACCTCCTGGTTCATAGGTCGACGCTCAACCACGGAGCCACATGGCTGGGCCCTCCTTTTTCAGGGCTGCATAGTATTCCACCGTGCAAATCACCCACAGCTGTTTTATCCACTCGGCTGCTGATGGGCACTTGGGCTGTTTCCAGATCTTGGCCATTGCAGATCGTGCTGCTATCGCTTGCCTCTGAGTCACCATGTCACTCAGACCTTCGTAGAAACGGACGTCAAGACGGTGGCTGAGGAACCGCGGACGACACGTGGCTCCAACTCTGGCACAGGCCTGTCTGGTGCTCACGCAGGTCACACACTCGTTGCCTGGAGACCCAGTGGAGCAGTTCCTGCCATTGTCTGCGCCGCCTGGACCACGATGTGCAGGCGGACGGGTAAGCTGCTGTGCTGACAGCACTCTCGGGGGTAAGGCCGTAGCTGCAGGCGGAGTCGTGTCCTTTAGTAGGACAGCCTCCGGTCCACAGTGAAGAAGGGGAAGAAGGGGAAAAGGACTGCACACTGCACACTGCACACAAACCCCACGCACTGCACAGAGGCCCGAGCTCAGCGCTGTGTCCATGAGCAGGCTGGTTGCCCGGGGCCTGGCTGTGCTCACGGAGGCGCTGGGGGGGGGGGTGTCCCCTCCGAGGCTGGGTGCCCGCTGGGTGCTCACGGAAGCCCTGGACTTGGAACCTGAAAGCTTGTCGCCTTGGGAATGGGGAAATTTGGACCAGTGGTTTCATATGAAGTATGAGGGGAGGGGGGTGGCAATATGAAAGGGGGGCTCGAGCGGGCATCTGTCTTGTTGGCTCGACTCTGCTGCATAAAACTCCAGGCCCAGACCCGGCCTCCAGGGTCCCCTCCCGCTCCCCCTGGGGCTGCGCCTGCGTGTGGCCTGCCAGGGCTCAGCAGTGCCACTGCCCACGGAGCTGGGCGGAGGGGAGGCGGTGCCCCAGGGGGCGTGTTACACATGCCCCAATGGCCTGTGTCTGGCAGGGGGGACATGCTGGTGAACCAGCTTTGGGGGAAATCCCAGCAGACGATGGCAGCCGTTTCACAGCTGAAAGGCAGGATGGAGGGGCGCCGGGCAGGTGCCAGGGGAAGAGGGAGTTGAGGACGGATTCCTGTGTGAATAACGCGCTGCCTTAGGCGGGCAGCGCTTCTAGAAGCCACCCCTGGGGAAGCAGGTGTGGGCCCACTTAGCGCATGCCGCGGGCTATGTACTCAGGCCCTTTTCCAGGTAGTCAAAAGGGAAGAAGGGGGGACGAAGGCAGGCAGGGAGGGAGGGAGGCAGGGAGGCAGGGGAAAGGAGAGAGCAAAGGGGCGGGGAGGAGAAGGAAGCAGGAAAGGAGGGGAGAGAAAGGGTGGGGAAAGGAGGAAGGAAGAACACCTCAAAGGTGCCCCCGGGGCCCTTTCCAGCGCTGGCTCAGCCCCTGCCCACTAGCTGGGACGGCAAAGGCTGACGCAGGGCCCCATGAACCCCCCTTCCCCTCCCCCACGTCGCAGCTCCCTGCCCGGCCCCGGGCGTGTCCACACCCGACGTGGACCTGGATGGCGGGGCAGGAGGAGCGGGTGCGGCGGGTGGGGGACCCTGCGTGGGAGGCCGAGGCCCCCCGGAGACGAGCGCGCGCTGGGGACGCGTCCGCATCGCCCTCCCTTTGCGCGCAGAGCCTGGCAGCCCTTAGGCCCGCCCACCCCGGCCCCCCTGTCACTCACTCTCCTCCCAGCCAATGGCGCGGCGTCTGTCACCCCCCCCCCCGCCCCCGGGGCCGCGAGGGGAGGAGGCCGGCGGGGAGCCGGGGCCGGAGTTGAATGATTGAACTTTGCAGCCGAGTCGCCGCAGCGCCGCGCGCTCCGTCCCGGCGTAGCTGGGAGCCTCGGCCCGCGCCCCCACCCCCACCCCGCCCCCCGCAGCCATGGTGCCCCGGGCGCCCGGCGCGGCGCTGACCCTCTGCCTCTGGCTGGCGGCCTGCGGGCGCAGCCTGGCGGCCGGCCCGGGGGCAGCGGCGCGGCGGCCGGACGAGTCGTGGGCGGCCGGGAGCGTCCCGCGCGCCCGCTGCGCCTCCCGGTGCCTCAGCCTGCAGCTCACGCGCCTCTCCGCCTTCTTCCAGCTCTTCCAGGTAGGCGCGCGCCGGCCTCCGCCGCTGCGGGCGCGCGGGGGGCCCCGGGGGAGGGCGCGCAGGGGGCACGGCGGGCACGAGGGGGAGGCGCGGAGATGCACGGGGGACGCTCGGTGGGACACGGGGGCGCACGGGGGGGCACGAGGGCACGGGGGTGCGGAGGGCACGGAGGTGCGTGGGGGCGCACGGGGGTGCAGGGGGCACGAGGGGGCGCGCGGGGACACGGGGGCGCCCAGGGGCGCGAGGACGCATGGAGGGCACGAGGGGGCGCACGGGGGGCGCGCGGAGACGCGCGCTTCGGCCTCGGCGCCCAACTTCTCGCCAGCGCGGCTGGCAGGTCCTCTGTCCCTCCGCGGGGACTTGCAGCCCCGGCGCTCGGAGACTCTCTCGGACCCTCTGCCACAGGAGGAGCCGGGCTGCCGCCTCCCGCCCCAGCGCACTTCCCCGGCGGCCCACGCGGGCGCTGTCTCTGCGGAGGGAGCGCGGCAGCCGGTAGATTCCGACGGGGGGCGCGCGTGCGGGTCGGTGGTTTCCCGGGGCTGCGGCGCGCGGACCCGGCGCGGGGGGCGAGGCGGGGCCGGGGGCTCCGGGAGCCGTGGGCGCAGCGAGCCAGGCGGCGGGCGGGGGTGGGGGCGCGCCCGGGACCCGCGCTCCGCGCCTGGCCCCGCAGGTGCCGATGCTGGAAGCCTCGGAGCCGTGGGGAGGGCGCCCCGGCCGAGTCCGGTGTCCGGGGTGCGCGTGGGGCCGGGCGTGGCGGTGCGCGCGCCCCAGGTCGGAGCCCGGGTCTTGTCGGATGAGATGGGGGGGGGACGCGGGGCCGGAGGGTGGGGAGCGCGTGAGTGTGTGTGCTGCGGGGCAGGTGCGGGGAGGCGCTCTTGGCCCAGTGGCGGGACCTCCGTGGGGACCCGGGCGCAGGGTGCGGGGGCGCACGGCCGCCGCTGGGGGCTGGGCGGACCCTTTCTCTCCAGCGCCCGTGGCTCCCATCCGCCCTGCCCCCGCCCTCACCTCCCCACCTGTTGTTCCCTCCGCGTCTCACCCGGGAAACCCCGGGGAGGCCGGGAGGAGACGGAGGGGCGGGGAGAGAATTAGGGGGGCCTCCCTGGGGGTTTCTAACAGGAGCCTCTGCCCGGAAGAAACAGCCTGGCCCCAGCCAGCGTGGCTCAGCGCGCGCCTGCGGACGGAAGGGTCCCGGGTTCGAGTCCCGTCCAGGGCACTTGCCCCGGTTTGCGGCGCGATCCTCAGCCCTGGCCCGGGCCCCTGCGGGAGGCGATCAGTCCATGTCGCGCGCTCTCTCTCTCACATCGTCGTTTCTCTCTCTGTCTCCGCGCCCCCCTCCCTTCCACTCTCTCTAAAAATCAACAATAAAATAAAAAAGAAGGAAAAGCCCACTCCCAAGGGGCCTGGGAAGGAAGCGGGGAGGGGAGGCGATCGCAGTGACGTGGAGTCCGGGCAGGGAGGCATTCCTGGAGGACTTCCTGGAGGAGGCGTCTCCCCCTCTCCCCACCACCTGTCTCCGACCCCACCCTCCCCAGGCGAGGCCACGCTGCTGTTTCAACAACAGGAAAAAAACACGCCACCAAACAGGGCCCCGCGCTCCCGGGGAGAAACGCATCCTCCTCTTTCTTGCCGGTTCTCTTCGGTGTAGCGCGTCTGTGCTCCAGTTTCTGCGCCAGGGAGCAGCGGGTGAAACCAGGGCAGCGCCCTGAAAGGCTCCCCTTGTGGGCTGTTGGCGGGGTTCCCCTCGGAAGAGAAACTGCTGACAGCGCGCACGACGCCCAGGGAACCCTGATCACGTTTTAATTAGCTTTGCCGCCCGCCCGCCCGCCAGGCAGGCAGGCAGGGCTCCGTGCCCGGGGCGCACAGGCGCGAGGGGAGGGTGCCCGCACCTGCATGCCTGTCCACTTACCCACATGGCACCGGCACACGCATCCACCAGCTTTCCTGCTCCCCTTTTAGGAAAACAGTTTCACGGATTTCAGAGAGGAAGGGGGAGGGCGGGAGGGAAACATCCACCAGGAGAGAATCACTGACAGGCTGCCTCCTGCACGCCCCCCACTGGGGATCCAGCCGAGCCCGCAGCCTGGGTCTGTGCCCTGATCGGGAATCGAACCCTGACCTCCTGGTTCATAGGTCGATGCTCAACCACTGAGCAACACAGGCTGGGCTCAGGCATGACTCCTGCCCGGTGCCCTCACCCGCCCGCTGCTGGGCAGTGCATGGCGCTCTGTTCCAGATGGAGCCTCAGGATGCGCACCAGGACCTGCCCCCCTCCCCCAGAGCATCAGGCGCCCAGGGGCACGGCTGCCTCCCTGGTGTAGCTGGCTACGGGCATGAGGATGGGCGACAGGCCAGTTCCCATGGACTCTTGGACGCCGACTGGCCACCCACCAAACACAGCAGGTGCTGGCAGCGGTGGGGGGTGAGGACAGCCACTGCTGCATTCTGGGAACCTTCAGCGGCGGGCATTCTCCCCCCCAGCCCTCTGTGCACCCGTGCCCGGGTCCCTGCAGGCGGCAGAAGGGGACAGATTTGGGACGAGGCGTGAGCAGGGAGAGATCGGGCGAGGCCTGGGGTGCCGGGGTGCCAGGGAGCCGGGGGCCTTGCCTGGGGAGGCGAGTGGGCACCATGCGATCCGGCTCCGACATCCACCAGAGGTCACATGCCAGACTCAGAGGGGAAGCCACTGAGAGCCTCCATCCGGGGGCGACGGGGCCTGAGCCCCGGGCGCAGGTGCCCTTCGGAGCACAGGACACGGCACTGGTTAACGCCCGTGGGGCTGGCATAGTGGGTGCTGTACATCTGGGTGCGGAGTTGGGGGACAGGGTCGGCCCCCAACTGGCATGGTTGTGCCCGCCGTGTGCCAGCCTCTGGCACTCACGTGGGCTCACGTGGCACTGACCTGGGGGCTCACCATGCGGGACTCACATGGCACTGACATTCCTCAAACCCCGAGAAGATGGAGGCGAGGGAAAGGGACGCGATCATGCAGAAGATACCACGGAATATTATGCAGCCATGAAAAAGCAAGAGCCCTCACCACTCGCGGCAGCAGGGAGGGACCTGGAGAGCATCCGGCCGTCGGAGAAAGACACACAATCCCACGACCTCGCTCACGTGGAATCCAAGTAGCAACGCAGACGGATGAACAAAAATAGACTCAGAGACGTCTAAGCACCAGGAGGCGGGGAGGGCGGGCGGGTGGGAAGAGATGAACCAGAGACCTTGTGTGCATAGATGCATGCTCCATGGACACCCAGCACAGGGGGCTGGGGCGGGGGGGTGAAGGCCTGGGGTGCGGGGCGAGGCCGGGCTCGGGCGGGAGAGCAGCAGGAGAGGCAGGTGAGGCCCTGCGGGAAGCAACTTTCAGGTGCTGGCAGCCTCGGTCGCCCCAGGGCCCTAGGAATTCCTTGTGGTGTCCCCCGGGGCGGCCGCCACAGACCGAGGCTGCTCCCAGTCGTAATTGGGAGCTGTTTGTTTTGGCAAAAGGGAGCTAAGCCGGCGATTACCAGCTCTCGGTTCGCAGGAGTAGGCCTGTGGGGAGTGCACTCAGCCGGGGTGTGGCCTCGGCTGTGAAGAGGTGTCTGCGGGCGGCCAGGTGTTTGGGGAGCCCCCGGGGGGAAGGGGGTGGGGGGAAGGGTGGGGGGTGGGGGGAGAAAGGCCACCCTCAAGTTTGCGCGGTACATTCGCGGCTGGGGCCTCTGCATCCCTGGGCGTGTTCGCGTTCATAAAAATCTCCGGAATTTGACCCAAACTACACATGAGGCCACTCAAGGCCCGTTTCTGCGTTTTTAACACAGAGCTTCTCCTGGGACATGATGTAAGGTCAGTCTTACTGTGCCCAGCCGGCGAGGCTCTGTGGTTGAGCATCGACCTGCGAACCAGGAGGTCAGGGTTCGATTCCGATCAGGGCACCTGCCCGGGCTGCGGGCTGGATCCCCAGCAGGGGGCGTGCAGGAGGCGGCCGAGCCATGATTCTCATCACTGGAGTTTCTACCTCTCCCTCCCTCTCCCAAATCAATAAACACACACACACACACATACACACACACACACACACACGTCTCTCTATATAAAAGCCTAAGCAACAGTGGTGACTGGTAGACCCCAGGACCGGAAGAGCAGTCGCTATGACACACACTGACCACCAGGGGACAGACATTCGGTGGGGTCCCACAGCCAACCTCCTGTGGCACCTCCCTTCCGCCAGCCAGCCCTGATTGGGCCCGATTAGGACTGGGTAACACAGCCCCCATCGGCCCCAAGCACCAGCCAGGCCGAGGGACCCCACCTGTGCACGAATTTGTGCACAAAATATGTGCATAATTGTGTGTGTGTGTGTGTGTGTCCCTCAGCCCAGCCTGCACCCTCTCCAATCTGGGATCCCTCTCAATCCAGGACTGCTGCCTCCCAACTGTTCACCTGCCTGCCTGTCTGATTGCCCTTAACCACTCCCCTGCCAGCGTGGTCGCCCCTAACTGCCTTCCCCTGCAGGACTGGTCAACCCCAACTGTCCTCCCCTGCAGGCCCAGTCCCCCCTCGCAACTGCCCTCCCTTGCAGGCCTGGGTCCCCCCAACTGCCCTCCCCTGCCGGCCATCTTGGGGCAGCCAACTTGTGTGTTGGAGTGATGGTCAATTTGCATACGGCCTCTTTATTAGATAGGATATGCATACGTTCAAAAAGTCAGTCTTATTGTAGCACGTTGTGAAAACACATTGGAAATCGCTCATGGCCTCGTCCATTTCCGTTTTGCCTGTGCCGCTAGAGGGAAAATGCCGCGTGTCTATTTACAGAGTCTACATATTTTAAAACGCGCCTGTGTTTGGAGGTCCGCGTTAAAATGCTAACGCTGTGGGTGCCGATGCTCACACCTTAGAGGCGTCGTCACGGACGCGTTGGCGATGAATATTTCGTGGGAACAGACTCACGGGGGTTCGTTGCGTGAGCTCCCTTTGCGCGTGTGTCCGTCCGTGAGCGCCCACGTCAGGGCTGGGGAGAGACACTTAGCAGCAGGTCAATGGACTTAGAAATGGGGGTGTTTCCTGTTGCGATTGGCATTGCTTTCCCGAAATCTGACTCTTATGCGGTTTCGCGGGCAGGCGGGTGGGGGCTGGGAATGGCAATCCTTGGAGCACAGGATTATCCAAACCTTTAAAATACATATATGACCAGCCCGGGGCCGGTGTGGCTCAGTGGGTAGAGCCCCAGCTTGCAGACCAAGGTGTCCTGGGTTCGATTTCCGGGCAAGGACACACACGTCGGTGGCCAGCTCCTTCCCGACCCCGGCCTACACGGGGTTCGTGTGGGAGGCAGCCAGTCGTGTTTCCATATCGTCAACGTATCTCTCTGTCTCTCCCTCTCTCTTCCACTTCCCCTGAAAACCCACGGGAAAAAATGTCCTCGCGTGAGGATTAGCAGCAATAAATAAAAATAAGTGAAAATACATTTGTGTTGATGTCAGAGAGAAAGGGAGAGGGAGAGAGAGAGAAGCATCGGTGACGAGAGAGAGAGAGTCATGGATCGGCCGCCTCCCGCACGCCCCACACTGGGGGTCGAGCCTTGGCCCAGACTTGGGGTGCGTGCCCGAGCCCACAGCCCCCCAGCGCTGTCAGCGTGCCTGCCTGGCACGTGTCCCCGGGACCCCGTAGTTTGAAAGCGTGTCCTCAGCCAGCATGAGGCGCTTGTTACCTGGGGCCTGGCTTCTTGGCATCAATCGGACGTCCCCTTAGGTCTTGCCAGCCCAGGCCAGCCTACGCACCCCCCTCCCCCTGCCCCCTGTCGGAGCAAACTGCTCCAATGTTCTCTGCACCAGCGTCTGAGCAAGAAGCGGGGTTTCCTTTGGACTCGCCGAGATCGTGAAAACAGCCCAGGGCAGGGTCCTTGGCAGCTGGGTGTGGTGACCTCTGCTGAGGGCGGAGGGCGGCCAGCTGGCTGGGTCAGCTCGGGGGCCGGGGGGGGGGGGGTCCTGCAGCCCAGGGACATGCCCTTGACGAGGAACCGCGCCCGTGATGGTTCGCTGGTCCACAGGCGGTCACTCTGACCACGGAGCAGCCCCTGACCAGACGGCTCTCCTCCTAAATCTGTGTGTTCAGCCAACGCACCGGCGTCAGCTCTCGAGAAGGCTTCCTCTCCTCCTCCTACGCGTGGGTTGGGCGTGGGGTCACCAGCTTTTCCGTGTGCCTCACAGCGTCGGCGGCGAGCTCCATCGTGACCCTCGAAGGCGTCCCTGGGGGGGAGGGCGGGCGTCCTGGACGCCAGCGAGGATGCGGGGGTCCTCTGGGAGCCGCAGTCCTCGAACCTCCTCCTCCTCCTCCTCCTTGGCTTGCGTGGCTGCTGACGGTGGCGTGTGCATGTGCGTGTGTATGTGTGTGTACATGCGTGTGCTGGCCCTCCGAGTTACTACCACGCTGCCAAGACGAGGAAATGATACTCCGTCCCAGGGCCTGGAAAAAAACGCAGCTTCCCTATCGCCTGCTTCCTTGGAAAGCTAGAGCACGGCCCTTGTCACCCCGAAAACGTCACACAGCCGGGGGCGCGGCTCAGAGGCTGAGCGTGGACCTAGGAACCAGGAGGTCAGGGTCCGATTCCCGGGCAAGGGCACAGGCCCGGGTTGTGGGCTCCATCCCCAGTCGGGGCCCGTGCGGCCGAGGGTCTCCTTGCCTCGGTTTCCTCACCCACAGAGTGTGTGTGGGCAGCGGGAACCCTGCCCCATCGGGGTGCATGGGACACCAGGCCACCCGCCTGGCCACCTCCCGGCAGCAGCCCCTCCTCACCAGCCTCATCTCCACGCCCGGAAACTCGGATGCGTCTGCTGAGGAACCTGTGCCCACAGCACCCGTCGAGCCCCCCGGGCGCCCACCTCTTCCTTCCCTGGAAGCTGCTCATCCCTGTCCAGCACCCTTGTGTCTTGCCTGCCCCTGACGGCCATGTCCCCCAGGGACCAGAGTTCCCTGCACGAGGGACCTGCCGAGCAGCGAGGGGCCGATGACCGCCAGCCAGAGAGACATCTGGTCGACCCACTCCTGCCCCGGCGTCCTGCCCTGTGGACAGACGGCTCCCACAGGGACAGAGTCACAGACGGCGCCCGGCCATCAGCCAGGGGCTTGGCTTCCGGGGCTGAACGGAGAGGAGGACAAGGCCAAGTTCATGCCGGGAGGGGGAGTGGGGGACTGGTTACCATCAGAAAGGAGGAGCAGGAAGTCGGAGGCGGTTGCCACAACAACGCGGTGGGAACCAGGATGCTTTTCAGTTTCTCCAGCGGCCAGGAAGGGCCGCGTCGCCCCGTGAAGACCGTCATTGTCTGGTTCCCGTGTTCTCCCCCGCTACGTTGGGCTGTCCCGGCCGCTTAGAGGGAGCACGTGGCCTCTGAGGTCTCAACTGTGGCCCCCAGAGGTCCTTTCTCAGTCCTGAGGCAAGGCAGACCCCAGCAGATGTCGGCAGGGCACGCCCACACACCCGTGATACAAACGCATCCTCTGTCCCCCGTGTCTCACCCCCGTCCCCTCCCTCTCCCTCCTCCCTCTCCCCTCTCCCCTCTCTCTTCACGTGGACACTTGGCTGAACCGTTTGGAAACGCACAGGCCGATGACTCCAGAAAAGGGCCCCCGCGGCTGGGAAGTTCTGTTCCCGGGGGGCCGGAATCCGAGAGGAAGCGGGGAGCATCTCCTCGGTTGTTGCTGCATTCCTGTGTCTGTAATTAGGGGGTGATGTCCTCGCAGCTGCAAGGGAAGGAGAGAGAACGCCGGACAGAGTGTATGCACGGGCCAAGCTCCACCTGGACCACAGACAAGCGTGGTTAAGGGGGGACTGACTGAGCCGGAACAGACATCTGTCTGCAAACTCATCTTCCTGTTATTCAGGAGGCGTGAGCTTGTGTAATCTGTGTCTATATCCTGTATAATAAAAGGCTAATATGCAAATGGACCTTGCGGCGGAATGACTAGTCGCTATGATGCACACTGGCCACCAGGGGGCAGATGCTCAACACAGGAGCTGCCCCCAGGTGGTCAGTGCCACTCAGCCAGAAGCCGGGCTCACAGCTGGCGAGCGCAGCGGTGGTGGTGGGAACCTCTCCTGCTTCTGTGGCAGCGCTAAGGACCCTCTGGGGGATGTCCGACTGCCAGCTTAGGCCCGCTCCCCAGGCAGGCCTAAGCTAACAGTTGGACATCCCCCAAGATGTCTTGGCCTGCGAGAGGGTGCAGGCTGGGCTGAGGGAACACCACTCTCTCCCCCACCCAGTGCACGAACTTGTGCACTGGGCCTCTAGTATTTAGATATGTATACATCGATCAGAATACCATACCTATCTATCAATCTATCTACATATCTACCTACATATCTATCTATCTATCTATCTATCTATCTATCTATCTATCTATTATCTATCTACCTACATATGTATCTACCTTCCTATCTAAATGTCTGTCTATCTATCTATCTATCTATCTATCTATCTATCTATCTACATATCTACCTACATATCTAAGTATCTATCTACACATCTATCTCTCTACATATCTATCTATCTATCTATCTATCTATCTATCTATCATCTATCTACCTACATATGTATCTACCTACCTATCTAAATGTCTGTCTATCTGTCTATCTATCTATCTATCTATCTACTGATCTATACTGACTGGCCAGATTATGATGACCGCCCCATCAGTACTTCGTGGGGCCACCTTTTGCCTCCAATACTGCGGCCATTCTCCTTGGCACTGACTCCACAAGATGTTGAAAGGTGATGCGAGGAATCCGACACCATGCCTGATGACTAGCACTGCCCAGTTCTATGAGATTTGATGGTTGTGGGACCAGCTGGCTGATGGCTCTTTGAACTTCGTCCCACAAATGCTCCATTGGATTGAGATCTGGTGATGGTGGGGGCCACCTAAGCAAGGTAACGTCTCCCTCATGTTCTTGGAACCACTCCTGCGCAATACGAGCACCGGGGCATGGCGCATTGTCTTGTTGGAAGAAGCCATCTCCACTGGGATACGCGATCAACATGATAGGATGAACTTGATGAGCAAGGATCCTTAGGTGTGTTGTGCTATTCAGACGTTTATAATGGTCTGGCCCTCTAGCAACTTGAGCGCAAAATTATAGCTCATTTGCCTACAAACGTCAGGTGGTCATAATAATCTGGCCACTCAGTGTATCTATCCATGCATCCATCTATCTATCTATCTATCTATCTATCTATCTATCTATCTATCTATCATCTGTGACTCTTATTACATATTCATACTTCTTCTTTGAAAGAATGAACTCCAGTATACCCACCGGTCAGTGGATTGCACCAGCAATATCCTCTTTCGCGTACAGTGTGAGCATTGGAAAGCTGCTCACTCATGCCTCAGCCCTTTGCTTGGTTTGTTGTTTTTAAAAATATATATATATTGTTTTCAGAGAAGAAGGGAGGAGAGGGGGGGACATCCATGATGAGAGAGAATCATGCATCGGCCGCCTCCTGCACGCCCCCTACTGGGGATCGAGCCTCAACCCGGGAACCCAATGGTGACCACCTGGTTCATAGGTCCACGCTCAACCACTAACCACACCAGCTGGGCCTGCCTCTCTGTCTGCAGCCGACGCTGAGGGCAGTCAGGGCACCCGCGCCTGTGATCGTCCCGTGGAAACACCGGGCTGCTGGCCCTGAGCGGACGATGGTGGAACGCATGGTGCTGCTCCTCTCCCTCTGCAGGGAGCGCGGGGTTCTTGGAACCCACGTCTTTCCTGGCGGCCGCGGTGCCTGCTCTCGCGCCACTGTCACCTTCCATTCCCCACGCTCCCTCCTGCGACCGTTTGTTAGCACACGCTCCTCCTGAAGCTCGTAGGAAAGGCGCTCCGAGCCTGATGAATAGGCTGAGCGGTGCTTGCAGGCCCTCCGTGGGTGTGATTAATGCCCCCGCGCGCTGCCACCGACACCCCATCAATCAGCGCCAGCAGAAAGCTCCGTCTCTGTCACCGGGAAACAGCCAGACACGATCAGGTCCGGGAAAACGGGGATTTCTAGTCATTCACCTGCTGACACCCCCCACCCCCTTCCAACGCGTCTCAACCTTGACGCCCCAGCCTCTGTGGCTCTAACGAGGGGGTGCATTTTGCTCTCAGGTTAGCCTAGCGTTTATGGAGTGTATTCCAGGATGTGTTACTAAAGCCTTCTGTAGAGCCTGACCTGGGAACCAGGAGGGCACCGGTCCATCCCCCGTCAAGGGCTCCTGCCCGGGTTGCAGGCTTGATCCCCAGCAGGGGGCGTGCAGGAGGCAGCCGGTCCATGATTCTCTCTCACCATTGATATTCCTCTCTCCCTTTCTCTCTCTCTCCCTCTCCCTTCCTCTCTGAAATCAATAAAAATCTCTTAAGACAATACTCTGAGCCCAGCCGGCGTGGCTCAGGGGTTGAGCACAGAATGCCGGCAGGAAGAAAGGCCCCTTTGCTGCTTATTTGTTAACCAGATAGAGGCCCAGTGCGCGAAATCTGTGCACACGTAGGGGGTCCCTAGCGGCTGCCGGATGCCAGCTGCTGGCCAGGGCCTGCCTTCATTCCGCGCCGCCCCCTGGTGGTCAGCACACGTCACAGCCAGCGGTCAAGCTCCCAGTAACTCCAACTCCCACCCAATGGGACAATTTGCATATTAGGCTTTTATATAGATAGGTTTATTTACTTGTATTGATCTCAGAGAGGAAGGGAGAGAGAGAAAGAGAGAGAAACATCCGTGATGAGAGAGAATCAGTTGCCTCCTGCATGCCCCCCATCGGGGACGGACCCCACAACCCGGGCATGTGCCCTGACCGGGAATTGAACCCCGACCTCCTGGTTAACTAGGTCGACACTCCGCCCTGAGCCACGCCGGCTGGGTCCCTTTGTTCTGCACTGGATTTGAGAGGTTTGCCTGGAATTCAGGGGCGGAAAAGCCAGTACACCCCAGGGACACTGTACCCCCTTCTCCTCGGAGAGCCCCCCACGGTGTTAGGAGACGATAACGTCATTAGCCTGCTACGCACGTCTTGTTTAAGGCCAGGAGATGGGTCCCGCGGCGCTCGGAGCTCTCCTCCGCCGTGTAATTACACGGTGTCGCTGAGTCAGAATCCACGGTTTACAAACATTTCCAGGGGGACTGGGGATCACATTCTGGTCGGAGAGAACGGGCTGGCCCCGCTGGAATGAGCCTCACGCCATCACCCACGGGGCGGCAGGGGTGCCCGCCCACACAGGCAGTTGGTGTAGAGGCGGCTGTTTTGCCACTTACAGGAGGGTCACAGGGGTCTCGGTCCCGGGTGGTCCTGTGAGTCGCTGCGAGGAAGTCGGGATTCCAGGAGCTCAGGCCGCCGGCTGGTGCGGCTCAGTGGTTGAGCATCCACCTAGGAACCAGGAGGTCAGGGTTCGACTCCTGGTCAAGGGCACAGGCCGGGGTTGCAGGCTCCATCCCCAGTGGGGGGAGGGGGCGTGCAGGAGGCAGGCGGTCCATGATTCTCTCTCATCATCGATGTTTCTAACTCTCTATCCCTCTCCCTTCCTCTCTGTAAAAAAATCAATAAAAAAATATATAAAATACTAGAGGCTCAATGCATGAAATTCATGCCTGGGTAGGGTCCCTAGGCCTGGCTGGTGATCAGGGCCTATCTGTGGGGCGACCGGCAGGGCGGTTAGGGCCCCCCCCTCCCCACGCTGGCACCCACCTGGGCTGGCCTGGGGGCTGGGAGCAGCTCCCGCGTTGAGCGTCTGCCCCCTGGTGGTCAGTGCATGTCACTGCGGCCGGTCCTTCCACAGGTCATGTTGCCATTTGGGTCCATTTGCATATTAGGGTTTTATGCTATAGGATATATATATATATATTTTAAAAAACACCAGCTTTTAATTGCTCATGCTGGCGGCTTACGCATAAGAGCATCCCTTGCCCATCACCCTCCCCAGGACGGACAAGGTTGAGGGTCATCGTCCAGGGAGCTCGGCGACCTCCGGGACCCTGGCGCTCAGGCCGGCGGCACCATATTCCACTGTGGCTAATGTTTCTCCCGGTGACCCTCCTGTTGTGTTCGTGCATGAAACACCCTCCCCTGGAGACAGAGCAGCAGCAGCCACAGCGAGGGGAGGAAAGGAGCTGAAGGCCTCCTACACGCCCCTCCTCACTCCGTGTGACTCACAGTAAACAGTGGCGGGTTGCGGACGGTGCCACGATGAGTCTTTCCAGACGACGACAGTCCGGGGGGGTGGGGGGCCGCGACCAGCGTCGCTTACGTCCCCAAAGGGTTTTCCGCGTCCGCCGTGCATTTTTCTCTGCTCCCGTCAGGGCTTGGGTGCCTCGCGGGCCCTTTGCAACGGTGCTGACCTGCTTTTTCCAAAACACGTCACCAGTGGGGCGCACGGCCTCCTGCTAGAGCAGCTTTTATTTATTTTATTATTATTATTATTACTATTTAATATATTTTATTGATTTTTTTTTTACAGAGAGGAAGGGAGAGGGACAGAGAGTTAGAAACATCGATGAGAGAGAAGCATTGATCCGCTGCCTCCTGCGCACCTCCCACTGGGGATGTGCCCGCCACCAAGGTCCATGCCCTTGACCGGATTCGAACCCGGGACCCTTCGGTCTGCAGGCCGACGCTCTATCCACTGAACCACACCGGTCAGGGCATCTATTTTATTTTTTAAATTAAGTTTTTTTTGATTTCGGAGAGGAGGGGAGAGGGAGACAGACAGAGAGAGAAAAACATCCATGATGAGAGGGAGTCATGGGTCAGCTGCCTCCTGCACGCCCCCTGCTGGGGATGGAGCCTGCAACCCGGGCCTGTGCCCTTGACTGGGAATCGAACCCGGGACCCCCCCGCTCTACCCACTGAGCAACACCAGCCGGGGCTGAACAGTTTTTCCTCACTTGAGCTTTTTTGAAGAATTACGTTTGCTTCAAGGGGAAAAGGATCAGAAGGCCGAGCACGGGGGCAGTCGGAGCGCGCTGTGCAGAGGGCGCCTGGGGGGCAGGCGATGACGCCCGGTCAGGTCTTTGAAGGCTGGTAGGGCAGCATCCTCCTTAGATCTGCTAACACCGATGGGAGACGCCGTGTCCTCGTTACAGCCAGCGTGTGAGCCCCGCTGTCTGATCCCCCCAAGAGGAGGGGGTCGGGGCGGGGGGGTGGGGCCAGGGATGATCCTCTGAAGCCAGCATCTCTCCCGCCTTTGTTTAGCTGGTGAAGGGATTTGCTTTGCCCAAGAACCTTCCCCGCCACTGCACTCCCCCCCTGCCCACCCCAGGAGCAGGCCAGGTGAGCAGCACAGGTGAGAAGCATTGCACACCTGGCCTGGGCTTACCCAGGCCCCTGAGGGCGCCAGGCAGGCCCCTTAGAAGTCCTTGGTGCAGGGGATGAGCAGGAGGCCGCTGAGTGATGGGGGAGCAGGCACAGCGGCTGCAGGAGCTCCGAGGGGGAGGGGCTGATGTAAGCAAACAGCAGAC
>PVJC01035078.1:0-18320 GCA_004026665.1 Murina feae
ATGCTGTCTTCTCGAGACACACGTGTCCCAGAGCCCCGCCCTGGAACTGCCTGGGGACACCCAGCCTGTGGGCGCTTCCATCCCAGCCAGCCGGAGGGGAGGCTCATTTCTTTAAAGCCGCTCCACCGGATATCTGAGACCTCCTTAGGCCTCCTACAGCCTCCTCTCCAACATCGGTTGATAAGATCTTGCCTTTAAAAATAAAATTACCCCTATTCTTGGAATAGATCCCGGCCGCGCCTGGGTCCGCCCCACGCACCCCCCCGGGCCCCACTTGGTAGCGCCCGCTTTGTCAGCGCGCCGGCCCACCGGTTACCTCCCGGTGTCGGCGTCTTCGGTCGGCAGTGCCACCGCCGTCGCCGCCGCCGCCGCAGCCGCGCTCCAGCCTCTCCCTCGGGCCTGCCTGTTCCGGACCTCCCCCGGCCCTGAGAGACGCCCCGACAGTCTGCTCACCCGCCGGTCTCGGCCGTGCTCCGCTCCTCGGGTGTGCGAGGGGCCGCGGCGGTGGTTGGCAGCGGCGCCCGGCATGTATCAGAGCCCGCGGCGGCTCTGCTCCGCCCTGCTGCACAGGGACGCGCCCGGCCTGCGCCGCCGGCCCGGCCCCGGCCCCGGCCCCGGCCCGGGCCCGCGCGGGCAGTCGTCCCCGCGGGCGGCCGCCCCCCGACCAGCGTCCTCCCGGCTCCTGGTGGCTGCCTTGGGCGCCGCGACGCTGTGTCCGCGAACAGGTGAGTGGCCGGCGGTCGCGGGCTGCGGGCCGCGCGGAATGAATGGGAGCCTCGGGCGGCGGCGGCGGCGGGCGGCGGGCGGCGCGGAATGAATGGGAGCCTCGGGCGGCGGCGGCGGCGGGCGGCGGGCGGCGCGGAATGAATGGGAGCCTCGGGCGGCGGCGGCGGCGGCGGGCGGCGGGCCGCACGGAATGAATGGGAGCCTCGGGCGGCGGCGGGCGGCGGGCGGCGGGCTGCGGGCGGCGCGGAATGAATGGGAGCCTCGGGCGGCGGCGGTGGCGGCGGGCGGCGCGCGGCGCGGAATGAATGGGAGCCTCGGGCGGCGGCGGGCGGCGGGGCCGGCCGGGAAGGCGTCCGCTCCCGCCCGCCTCTTCCCTTGCCTTTCCGAGCCTGGGCTTTGCGTCCGGAACACTGTGCTCGGGTTCATTGTGTCTGGTCCTGGGGTGCCGCGCCTTCAGCATTTCTCGCCTGGACCTCCCTTTAATTCCCGCCTTGCTGAGCCGAAAATGATTTGTGTTGGTTTTACTTCTTATTCCGCGAATTATGGAAATTTTATGCAAAAAAGGTAGTAATTGAAAGTTACACTTATTTGACCCTGTGGCTTGCAGGGCCTCGGTGTTCCGGTTTTTTGTTTGTTTTTTATAAGCGTATCAATGTATTGTAACACACAATGACTCGTTTTTCTTTTCATTTTTTGGATTTTTTTTTTGAGCCGTTGGCTCCTAATACGTCATTCTGTGTTCTATATACCTGGGCTAAGATCTTGCAAAGGTGATGCCTTCTCCAAGAGCCCATTTTAAGGCTCCACATACCTAGAAACTTTTCCTTTTCTTTTTTTTTTTTTTTTTTTTGCCACATCGGTTTTTGTTTTTGCCATCTCGGTTTCTACCTGAAGAACATTTCTGTGGCTACAAAATACATACAAATTAATCATACTTTAAAAATGAGTAAGTTTCCCTTTCAGACTGGCAAGTCACACTAAAAAGTGTATTTTGGTTGTGCTCAAGTTAGGCTGTTGCTGTTTGAGGCATTATGTGCCCACCCTACATGACAAATAGTACATTTCGCTCCAAAAGTTTTGGAATCATTTAAGGACAAACAGGAAGAATATGTTCAATGTGACTTTCTTTAATTAATGAAAGTGATAATCCAAAATGTGATTGAAGCCAAGACTTGAAACTCTATTTAGATTATTGGCAAATGTTATGCTGAGGCATTTATTTATATTTATTTATTTAAGCCCTTCTTGAACTAAAAATTACTAAAGAAGACACAAATTTGTTACAAAGCTAACCCTGAGTACACTAATATGTAGAATACTGGGAAGCGGTATAATTCTAAACTAAGCGGCTGAGGCATACTAACAAAATCAAGATGTTAACCTGCTAACTGAGACTCTAGAGTGTTCTTTAGAAAGGGTGAACTTGCCAGCCTTCCCTACTTCTTCCCGGCTCTGTTCACCTGAGGCACACTGAAGTAACTGTTAGAAGAAGCGGCACCTTGTAAGTTAGCGTTTTCCTTGCTGGAGGTTTTCGAGAGAAACGTTGTAGGTTTGGGGCGGGAGGAGGAAAAGAAAACCAGTTGGTGTCCCAGCTCATGTCAGTCAGCCCCTCAGGGGAGAGCGCGTCAGTAGGTCCAGCTTGGAAGCAGATAGCTTGTGTAATACGGGTGTACATAGCTGTGCTGTCAGCTGAGGGGGAAATAGGGTCGGGTCACACAGAACATGGGGAATGTTAGGCTTTTCGCACAGAGAGGTCTTATGAACTGTTTCAAAAGTCCTCTGAAACACCCCGGTTTCACATAGAAAGAAATTATTATGGCCTGAAAACTACTATAGACAGTTACGACAAAATCTAGGCAATCTTCCTATTTCATGTACTTTTACCTTCATCTGCTCGTCAGGACATTGGTTCACTGGTTGCTCCATCATCCATTCATTTCCAAATGTTTACAATGTCTCAGGCCCTGTAGGTGGGTGCTGTATTTACGGGAAGTAAAAGAATGTGAGTCTTAGTCTGCCTTTAAGGGTTTCACTGCCCAGTAAGACTGATGAGATTTGCAAAGAGAAATAACTAATGAGGTCAAACACCTTTTACTTTAAGATAAAGGCTTACAGATGGCACAAGGGTGTGGGCGATGAGGGAGTCCCTTTCTGCAAAGGCCGACTTTAAGGGCTCAAAAAGTGTGTTGCTTGATCATGAAGATGGCTTTTCCAGGTTGAGCTCACTCATTGCGCTCTGGGTGTGCTGACCTATGTGATTTCCCCATATGTGGGAAACTCAGCTGCATAATTTGTAGTACCTGGTTTGTGCTTTCCCCTGAAAAAAAAAAAGGGGGGGGGGAGTGCATTTGAGATGGGCCTTGAAGCATGGTTAGGATTGCAAGGTTGAAACATTTTGTGTGGGGAAGAGCCAGGAGCAGGGGGTGGGGTGAGGCATGGATGCAGGGTGAGAGAAGAGGCGCCTTGCAACCTATTTCTAAGGAGCCTGGGAACCAGCATCAGGTGCTTTTAAAACTGCTGTACCAGGTCTGTGACCAGTGTGGGGTCAGACCAAACCTGGGTTCAGCAACCTCAGTACTTGAGTTCTGGCCCAGAAAAGAATTCAGAGACAAGACTCAAACCATGAGAAGATAAGAAAGATAAGATTTATCAGGCAAACTAGGACACTCCAATAGAAATTGCAGCCGGTGGCTCAAAGAGCTGCCCTGCAGAGTGGGCCAGGACTCCTAAGCCCTCGAGGGGAGTTAACTGCTTTCTTCAAACTGACTTACCAGGGCCCGTCCTGTCTCTTCTGTCCTTGCATGGAAGTTATGGGGCTTTCCTCTAGCCCCCTGGGTCAACCACACGCACATGCTCTGGAGACTGACCTACATGACCTGAGGCATAGGGTGGAGAGGTCTTAGGGTGCGGACTTGAATAACAATACTTATTTCCCACACCTGCCTTCTAAGGTGGAGGGAAGTCTTCAGGGCAAGGTCTGGAGTATCTAGTGTCGGCTCTACCAGTTCTTCTTCATTGCTAGGTGTCCTCCTCGCTGGTGACCTTCTGTAACTAGCCCATCGTCCTTGCTGCCTACCACCAAAGCATGCAGGCTCATGAAGCCGCCTGTGGATCTGTTAAACAGGATCTACTGCTGCGCCCCAGGCTCCATATTACTTAACAAAATGACAACCATAATAGAACTCCAGGTGATTTGCACATGCCCCAAAGTTTAGACATGTGGCAAGAGAAGCCTTCAAGGAGCTAAAAGCTGTTTTCTTCAGAGAGTCTTGGGGTTAGGGTAGGGGCAGTAAGTCCCAACACTTGACCCCATCTATGCCCCTTGGCAAGCAGAGGTCCCTGGAAAGGTGAGTACCGCCCCTTTGGAGTCATCAATGCTAGGCTATTGGAATTTAAAGGGGACATTGTTTTGCTACCTTTTCTCTTGAAAGGACAGCAGCCCCCATAAAGAAGCACCAGTTGCCACAGTTACTGTCCCAGATGACACGCAGTCGGGAGTCATCTGTGTGCTGTCCTCCAGGTGCCCCCTCCTCAGATAATGGAGCACTGACTGAATTGCTCTTCTCCACCGCTGGCATGTGTTACTTTTTTTTTAGTACCATTTTAAAAGCAAATACCAGCTCGTTGGAGGAGACAGCTTTATTTAGCATGTTCCTTAATTGTGAGCAAACTGCTTAGGAGAGGGAAGGAATGGGAAGGCATGTGATTGTCAAGCTTCTGCAGAAATGAATTGCCTCCCATGTGGGAGAACTAAGGTACAGTTCCCGTAACATTCCAGGGGAAGAGTCTGAATACAGTACTGTGGAACACAGTACCCTTAAATGGCCAGATCTTACCTGGTGTCTCATGGCTAATTGTGGCAGCAATTGACTAAAAAGTGGCTGCATCTGGGGGGAACAACTTTGCTTTCAATTGGTGAAAGGAAGGAGAGGAGACCTCAAGGTGCCTGAAGAAGGTGACAGGCAGGTGAGCAGTGCTGTGAACCCCCACTCCACCTTCTAAAAGGCACTCCTTCCTGGACACTTTGAGGAACCTGGGAGCGGATTCTGAGAAAGTGTTGTGATCCTCCGAGCTTGGGCCTACTGCAATTCCAGAGACCCTGGGGGTGAATATTTACCTGAATACAAGCGGGTGTTTAGACGAGGAAAGCATTGGTGTATTTACAGGAGTGAAACCAGACCACCAATGGGTCTGGGCTGCCTGTCACTACTTGAGCCAGTGAAGCAGAGACAGGGTTGAATCATACATGAGCATTTATTCCAGTGATGCTGGCAGTGTGGGAGAGGAGTATGTCATTCAGAAACATTTGTTTTGTCCCTTCCCCCATAAGCCATCTGCTTATAAGTGATACAAGAACAAAGATTACATGGGGAATAAGAATTAGTATACAAAATAAAAATGGGTATCACAGGCATGGGCAAATAGGCAAGAGGAATAAGAATGGGTAAGCAAATGGATACTACAGAAGCAGGCCAAGTGGGCTGCGTTGGGACTCCATTGTTCGGGCAACAAGGTTGTTCATCTTTCCATGGTAATAGGTAGTTTTTGTTTTGTTTTTGCTTTTATAGTAAAAGGTAGAGATTGATTGAGAAACAAGCAGACTCCCACAGGGGTGGGGAGGAAATCCTGATAGGTAGTTCTTGAATGAGAATGGACTGCATTCCAAGGCTGATTATAGGTACAACTCCACAGCCAGGTTAGAATGTGCTTCCTTTAATTTAGAACAACAATCGGCGTTAATAGAGCTTGATTAATTTTTCTTATAACGGTAGGCAGTCCCCGATATTCTGTTTCTGCCCCTAACAATGGAAGTGGATCAGTGTAGCTGTACAGCTTTTGGAGTGACTAGGAGGAAAATATAGTATTTTGTAGGTTTCCGTGATGTCTACTGAAAGAGTAGTGCATGGGGTGGTTATGTTCTGGTTTCTTGGAAAAAGGAGAAGGGAGGGAGACCTTTGCTGTGAGGAGCCACTACTGTAATCAGAATTTTTACGTCCTTGATAACCACTTGAATAAATAGAAATTTGAAAGATGACATCCATAGGTTTCGGCTATCTACTTTAGCAAAAAACAGTTAACATATTTTGGATTTATTTTTAGAATAGGGAAAATCCGACTTCCCAAGGAAGGAGTGAGACTTCCATTGAAATCTTAGCTGGCTGCTCCCTTGTCTCTACTACAATGATCTCAAAGCAACACTTGAGAACACCCTAGCCACTGTGAATGCATTGACAGGGAGATGGGCGGGAGGCCCGGGGAGAGAAAGCTAAAGGGAATTATTGCCTTCAGCTATGACTGTCTCTGTAGAGCCCTTTTTTTCTCCTTTCACTGCCAAGCAAATGGATGAGCCCCACTGGGATCTTCTTCTGAGTTGTAGTGTCTGCCAGTGGGGGCTGAGTATGTGATGACCAGCCCAGTAAACAGCACTTGATGACAACCCAGGTGAGTAGCTTTACTAAATGCTTAGACACCTGCTAGAAGTTTCTTACTAATGAAGTTTCTTATTTTCATGAGAAGTCCATTGAAGTGAGTACCTAGAAGTTACTAGCAGCCAAAATTTCGATAAAGAATTTGATAAAGAATTATTGTGGTAGCCTTAGCTGGTTTGACTCAGTGGATAGAGCAGAGTGTCTGTCTGGGGACTGAAAGGTCCTGGGTTCACTCATCAAAGGCACTTGCCTAGACTGCAGGCTCAATCCCCAGTAGAGGGCGTGCAGGAGGCAGCCAATCAATAGTTCTCTCTCATCATTAATGTTTGTATCCCTCTCCCTTCCTCTCTGAAATCTGTAAAAATTAAAAAACGAATTATTGTGGTAGATGTCTGGGAAGTGTCTTAAGCTTGCCACACCCTCTCCCTGTCTTCCTTTCCCTTTCCTTTCCTCTAACTCTGCACTCCCAGTCCTGGGGCAGGCTGGCTGCCAGTCTGCAGATGTGCTTGTGACTCACCATGCCTCATCCTGTGAGGAGTGCGAAGTAAATTGCTTTGTAGATTCTGGGGTAACACTTAACCAGCTAAGCTACCCGTCCAGGGCCTAAATTAAAAGTTTTTTAGGTCACAAAAGTAACACTTGTTCATTACCAAAAACCTTTTCCCTTGGTACTTTAAATGTCTTTGTATGTATTGATTACCTTCATAAGCTCACAGGATTTTTCTTATTCTTGCTTCGAAGTTCCATCAAAATCCATGTCTATTATGTGAGATTTCCTTTAAAAAATGTGTTTTTATTGATTTCAGAAAGGAAGAGAGGGAGAGAGAGATAGAAACATCAATGATGAGAAAGAATCATTGATCTGCTGCCTCCTGCACAACCTCTTTTGGGGATCGAGCCCTCCACCGGGGCATGTGCCCTTGCCTGGAATCACATCTGAGACCTTCAGTCTGCAGGCCGATGCTCTATCCACTGAGCCAAACCAGGGCCTAAGCAGGAATTGAACCAGCGGCCTCTGGGTGCATGGGCCCAAGCTCAATCCCAAGCCACACCAAATGTCATTCTCTCTTTTTTTAACCCTCACTCACGGATAGTTTTCCATTGATTTTTAGAGAGAGTGGAAGAGAGGGAAAGACAGAGAGAAATATTGATGTGAGATACACACATGGATTGGTTGCCTCCTGCACAAGCCGTGACCAGGGCTTGGGCCGGGTAGGAACCTGCAACCAAGGTACATGCCCTTGACTGGAATTGAACCCGGGACCCTTTGGTCCGCAGGCTCTATCCCCTGAGCCAAACCAGCTAGGCTCCAGCTCTCATTTTCAAATGAGATGTTCTAACAGTTGCCCCTCGGCTCCTCCCACCCTTTGTCTGTGTCGACTCAGCATAAAGTTTCTAGAAGCTTCCTTTGGAAGAACCATATTTAATTTGTCTTTGGTAGCTAGGCTATATCCCGGGCTTTGTAGGCCATGCCTCTCTGTTACCACCACTCAGGCCTGCCATGCAGTGTGGGAGCAGCCCCGGTAGCCATTGGCTTTATCATGGACACTGAGATTTTAGTTTCATACCATCTTCCCATGGCACGAAATATTATCACGTTCCTTTTAGCGTTCATATTGCATTCACACCTGTAAACGCGGACATTTCCCTGAGTGCCCCAGGAATGGTAGTGGTGGGCAGCATGCCCTAGCACAGACCTGAGGCGCGAGTGGACAGCCACTGCCCCACAGCAGCCTGTGGTCTCCTCTGCCCCTCACACTCCCTGCAGTGTCGTCGTGCTAAAAAAGCCAGCTGACGGCAGCACCAGCTATACACGTTCCAATCGAGGCCATTTTTGTGGCAGCATTTCTTCTTCCGGAGTAATATTTTCTAGATGAATCTGGCAGGACTGAAGGTACAGCTCAGCCTCCTCTGGAAAGCACTTTGGACTTCTTGTCTGCTCTGTGACTGCTGCCTTGCAAAGAAAGGTCGTTGGGATTGTCGCCGTGGGTAGGTGCTTGTATTTTTAGACACGTTGGGCCGAGAGTCCTGACCTTCACTTGATATCTCTAGCAGTGCCACGCGGGGTGTTATGCTGCTTTGTACACTTTGTGCTGTGCCAGTGGGTGTGCTGTGGTGGCAGTGACGTCCGCAGGAGGTGGTGGAATTCGACCTGTTTACTCCTGTGTATGCCCCTGGCCAGGCTCCATCCCAGTCGTCCTAACTCAGAACCAGCAGAGATGCAGGTGAGCGGTCCAAGGTGCGGGCAGCCTTCTCCAGCGCCAGGCCCTTCACTGGTTATGCAATCTGGGGGAAACTGTGCAGTCTCTGAAACCCAGGTGCCATACCTGTGAAATGGTGAGTCAGGCCCAGGTTTGCTGGGTTGCTGGAGAGAGGAATGAAAATGCCTGGAAGTAGTATGGTACATGGAAGGCCGCCTGATGATAGCAGCCGTCCACTGAGCCCCGGAAAGTGAGCTGCACTAAATGGGACAGGATGGCTAGCATTTCAGCCTACACTTAGGATGTGCGGGCATAGCTCAGTTTAACTGGATCCTCACCGCAGCCCAGTGAAGGAACTGAGGCACAGAGAGGTAAATCAGTTGTTCAGGGAATGCTATTGGTGAAGGGAGGAGCCGGAATTTGAAGCGAGGCAGTCTAACGGAGTCATGTGTTTGGATGCCTCTGAAACTGCAGCCCAAGCATGTCAAACTCAAAGGCTAACACAGGCCAAATAAACGAGGCATGTGGCCCATGGGCTGCGAGTTTGACATGCTTGTTGTAGCCTGATCTTACTGAGAAAAGCTGAAGCTCGAGGCATCGGGCTTTCGCCCATAGCCTGCTCCATTGCTGAGGACTCCAGGCAGGCCTGCCCATCGCTCACCAGTGCGCAGTAGCAGACTTTTGAAGGCTGGCCACTGACTAAAATATCTGACCCTTCCCAGAAGAGTGTCTTCCTAAGGGTTGGCCCTTAGAATCCAGTCTGTAGGAGCCAGCCAGGAATTAATGTCTTTCAGCCTCGCACTCAGTTGTAAAATAAAGCTTGGCTGGGTAAGCAAGGTAGACGGTCCCTGCCCTCGTGGAGCTTATGGTCTAATGAGCCAAGGACAGGAATTGTAGTTCAAATATCAAGAGTGATTTAAGAGAAGCAGGCCAGGTGTAAGAGGGGAGGCGGAGGCGGCGTGGGCTTGGTCCTTCCAGCTGTGTATGCAGGGGGACTCGGAATCTTTATTGATTTCTGCCATCAGCTTGAAGTAAAGGAACCACATATCCAGCATGCAGGCTGTTCCTTCTTGCTAGTGTTTCCACTCACCTGTGTTGAAGGTGGCCGCATTCACTCAGGAACCCACTCCAGGAGCCTAACGAAATGAGCCATCTGCCCTTGCTGAGGTGGTTCAGCACGTGGCCACTAGATGGCAGCACAGGACTGCTCTGGGCGGCGCCTTCCTGTGACGTCTGTGGTTTACAGTTTGTGTGAACTTGACTGGCCGAGGTTTCCCTGGGGCCGAGGTTGGGCGGCTCCGCAGCTTCCCAGGCGTGTACCCAGATAACCTTGACTTTTGTTGAATTTTTGGGTTTCAACTCGGCGGTTTTGCCAAGCCACGGTGTCAAGAGGCTAAGCTCCAACTCCAGGGTGAGCAATGATTCCCGGCTGAATGGTTTGGGCAGGCTCGGGAATGAGCCGTGGCTGGGCGGCTGCGGAACATCGTGCAGACAGATGTCCCTCCGCCGTGAGTTCCAGGTGCGGCCGGGGCGGTTTGGGTGTCCGTGGATGGGGTTCTTTCTCACTTGGTGCTAGTCATCAAACCCTGGTCGCTTCCAAACTCTGGTGGCCGGCACCCTGAGACCTTGTGTCGGAGTCTGCTTTTGCGCCAGACGTAGTGATTGGCTATGCGGAGGGTAACATGTATTCTGAATAGTCTCTGGCAAGTCTTTAAAGACTATTATAAGGGCAAGGAGAGTTTTCTGCGCCTGTAAAGTGGCAGTGAATTAATAATGCATCCAGTTCTCAATGTAGAGGGAAATGTGCTTATGGAATTAGGCAATGGCAAGGGATGTTGCTACATGAACAGCTCAGCATAAGAAATAAAAGCTATCCTGGTCTGCCTGTTGCCTGTATAAATTATATAATGTGTGTCATAGAGAGAATGATGGCTGATACTTTTTCTCCGGAAAGGGGGGGGGGGAATTTTGGGCAAAAAAAAACACAGATAACTTATGAGGTCTAATAGAAGTTTTATGTGTGTATCCAAAAACACACAAAATTGGAACTAGCTAGTATGAGTGCCAGATTTTAGCAGAGGTTTTATTAAGATTTTGTATTTTTCAATGTCATAATTTTACCGCTGGGTGAATTATTTGTGCTACTTCTCCTAGCCTTTTAGTGGTGAGCTATTCTGAACCTTTGACAATCTTTTTTGAAGCCCCGAATGGCAACCCCTATTAAGGCATAAAAACTTCAGTAGAATGGCTTGAAATACTGCAATTGGACGGGTGTTTATGTGTGAAATGAATTTTTTTAAATATATTTTATTGATTTTTTACTGAGAGGAAGGGAGAGGGATAGAGAGTTAGAAACATCGATGAGAGAGAAACATCGATCAGCTGCCGCCTGCACACTCCCTACTGGAGATGTGCCTGCAACCAAGGTATATGCCCTTGACTGGAATCGAACCTGGGACCCTTGAGTCCGCAGGCCGATGCTCTATCCACTGAGCCAAACTGGTCAGGGCAGGGCAAAATGCATTTTTTTAATGGTTGGTACTCCTAAAAAGAAAAAAGTTAGCCCTAGCCGGCTTGGCTCAGTGGATAGAGCATCAACCTGGGGACTGAAGGGTCGCAGGTTCAATCCCGGTCAGGGGCATGTGCCTGCTGGGTCCAGGGTTCACTTCCCAGTTGGGGAGCGTGCAGGAGGCAGCCAATCAATGATATCTCTCATCATTGATGTTTCCATCTCTCCTCCCTTCCTCTCTTAAATCAATAAAAATATATATTTAAAAAGAAAAAAGTTAATGTTATTTTTAAGAACAGGTGAGAGACAATGGGTTGTCATGGGCATCATTTTTAGGGTGGGAGAGGGGGAGAAAGGTCCCCATAATCTTCAGCTTTCTCTTCAATTTTAAGTAAATGGCCTTACTACAGCGCAGTTCCTAAGTGGGCCTAAGTCCTGCTACTATGTTAAAGTGTAAATACAGTATGTGAAGTGTTTATAGTGTTCACTTTTAGTTATTAATTAGCTTGGGAATTAACTCATTTGTCAAAGTCTGCTCTTAAAGACCCCTGCACCTCCTGGTTGATATCGGAAATGCATTTGAGCTCCACCCATGCTGCATGGATGAATCCTGCAAGTCAGCAGCTTGTTTCTTTTATCGCTGCATGGTATTGCATTGTATGGGCGTACCACAGTCGTTTATTTGCACAGTGAAGGGCATCATGGCTGCCTCAAATTTTGGCAATTATGAATAAAGCTGCTTATAAACATTTGCGTGAACCTGATTTTTCAGTTCACTTATGTAAATACCTAGGTGCGTGAATTCTAGGCCATATATTAAATCTGTGCTTAGATTATTAAAAACTGCCAAGTTGTCTTCCAGAGTGGCTGTGCAAGGGAAGCAGTACGCAGGAGTTTGTGGAGGACTGACATTACTTATTTAAACGTTGGATAGACTGGCCAGTGAAGCCACCACAGCCTGGGCTTTTCTTTGCGGGATGATTTTAATTTAATTCCTTATCCTTGCTGTCCTAGTTGAACTAGTGCCACAGAGCGGAGCGGCTGGGGGCCTCGAGGAATAAGAGCTTCTTTGTTGCCTGCCTGTGGTCCATACCCACGGCACGGAAACAGCGGGCTTTGACAACTCTGTCCAGGTGTATGGTTGCCTTTGGGGGAGAGGATTTGTCAGCATCCCTAGGACGTCCTGCCAGAGTCCTGCTTCGTCGCATTCTCTTCCTACATCACCTGTCAGGCAACGAACAAGGGTAGAATAATATCCCAGAATGCTCTTGCCTCCATCTCCAGCTGCTTCTCTCCCCTTTGGGGGCAAATTTTCTTTAGAATACTTCTCTCTGTGCTGTTGCCTCATCTCCCCACAACTCCACCAAATCCCAGAAGTTGCCTGTGGTTAAGTCACTGGCGTTTTCCATGTTGCCAAATCCAGCTGTTCTGTCTTTGTTTTCTTCGCACCATCCAGTAGCGCCTGACACAGGAGATGGCCGACTGAGACCCTTTTTGGCTCCAGGAAGATCAGACTTGCCTTGCTCTCCTCCTCCTCCTCTGGCCGGGCCATTTTTGCAGACTTCTACCCCATCTTCCCCCGTCTGCCCCAGAGCTTAATCCCCTGACCCGACTTCCTCTCAGCTCATTTTAGTTCCTGTCCACTAACATGTCCCAGACATTTGTTTCCAGCGTGCACCTCTCTCCTGAACATCAGTCATCTCCAACTGCCAAATGTGTTTTCCGCAAACACACCAAATCCTCCCAACAGGTGCTGTTGGCGACTTGGTCCCTCTAGTTGTGCAGCAGCAGCTTTGGAGGCCTTTTGACGACTCCTCTCATGGATCACATCCAAGTCACCTACAGAAGTCACTGTTGCCCGTTGAGATTCCCTCAGAACCCCACCACTTTATTACCATTAGTCCAAGCTACCGGTGTCTCTTGCCTGGATTATAACTCCTCTAAGAGGTTTCCTATGTCTGCCCTTATGTCCTGACATTGTAGTGTATTTTTAACACATTGACCAGTGAGGCTTTTCATGCAAATCAGATTCTCTCTCCTGCCTAGAATTCTGCACGGTTTCCCATCTCAGAGAAAGTCCTTAGGATGGCTGATAAGGACCTTCACCTGCTCCCGTCCTCACTGGCCTCATCTTCTGGCCACTCCAGGTCACTGCAGTCGCCTTGCCAAGCACACTCTTCTTGGGGCTTTTGCATTTGCTCTTCCTCTGCCCAGAGTGCCCTTCTGCTGGATCTACTACGTACTGATGTCCTCACCACCGCGAGGCGAGGCTCACACTTCAACTTTCCAGGAGGTCTCACTGAGCTCCCCACTCACTTCATTCCGTTTGCCCTTTCTCTGTTTTTCTCCATAGCACTTCTGCCATATGGCAGATTTCCACCTCGTCTTCCCCCACTACAGCATAAGCTCCATGCGGACAGAAAGTTTAGCATGTTTACTTGCCCATCCCCAGTGGGCAGGTGTGTGTGTAACAACCTTTAAAACCATCCTTAGCTCGAGGACTGCACAGAATACTCCGGCTGTAGTTTGCCAGCCCCTTAGTAGTTGCCTCAAGGTCTCCTCGAATCAATATTGATTTTGCTGGATAGAAAATTCTTGAGTCACATATAGATGAAACACGTATTAGTTTTCTTATAAGTGACTTGCTGGTTTTGCCTATATGCCCAAGGGACTTTTCTCTTTTTCTTTACAGTCCAGTTGGTGTTGGTTACTCTGGGTTGATATTCTCAGGTATGTGGCATGTTATTTCAATATGTAGTTTCAAGTATTGCTTTTTCTTTTGAGGCTTTTTTTTTTTTCCTCTCGGAGTGACAAAAACCAAGCTTTATGTATTGATGATAGAAAAAAATCCACGATACATTCTTAACCTGATTTTTTTTATTCATTTTTCCAGTTTTGTTGAGGTATAATAAATAAAAATTACATATATTTAAGGTGTACCATGTGATGTTTTGCTATGTGTATGCAGTGTGAAATGAATACCTCAATCGTGCTAATTAACATGTCCTCTCACATCGTTTTGTGTGTGTGTGGTGAGCACTTAAGATTTACTGTTCAAGATTTCAAGAAAATAAAAGTTTTATTAACTACAGTCACCATATTATATATTAGAACTCCACACTTAATTTATCCTGCATGGTTGAAACTTTGTACTCTTAAGATTTTGATTTATAGTTTTTAGTGTTTGTTTCATTTTATGCATTAGATTTCTTGTTACTACAACTCCTGTTATTCATGTGTGTTTTGAATCTTCTTTTCTTAAAATAAGCACATAATATTGGCCACTATCTCTCCGATGCTTTATCTCATTTCTGGGTTTTCCCATTCTGATTTAGGCCAGTTACCATTTTCTTAAGGACCTTCAGCTCATTTTGCAATAGGATACCGTTTTGATTTGCTTTCTGGGTACGTCCTTCTGGCATGCTGTCATCGTCTGGACAGCATGTTCTGTACCATATTCTTTTTATCTAAGGTTTTTTCTAAGTTTCTAGAAGGAAGTGTAATTCAGGGTAGTTTTTCTGGCTTCATATAACTCCTCAAACCATGAACTCCTCCTACGGGGCACTTGTCCTCTTTTTCACATACTTACTTTTTATCACAGTTAACCACCCCAAAACTCAGCTTGCAAAGATACGATGCCATCTGAATGATGTAGAACAATTCTGTTGTAACTGAGCTGCATTGAGCTGGTAGTCCTCTAACAGATGTCGGGCATTGCTGTTTGCTTCAAATTTAAACACTCCACTGTGCCCTGTGAGTTTGCTGTGGCCCGTGTAGCACTTTGACCTACAGCTGAGGTGATGCTGACCTGACCACATTTAGTAGGACTCTTAACTGCTTTAAAAAAAGTGAAGGTACGGAAGAAAGATTTTTAAAGTTGTACTGCCAGCCAAGAAAAGTTCTTCCTTTGGACCCATGTACTCAGGCAAGCAGATTGGTTAGAAAGAACATATTCAAATCCGTTTGAAAACAGGTGTGTATGTGCCCACCTGTGCATGTGCACGTGTGTGAGAACAAAGTCTTGCTTGCCTATGCATGTACACTTAAATGTATGCTGGAAAAACTAGGGTGTTTCTTTGCTTTAGTTTTATTGGGGGGGGGGGGATTACTTCTGAGTTGATAAAAAGGAATGAGAGAGCATGCTTTATTGACCTTGATATTTAAAAGACATTTGGTGCTAAGCTAAGTATTTGAATTTGCTTTTGTGATGTCACCGTGAATTTGACTGACAGCTAGTTTCAGATACAGCCCATCAGCCTGCTAAACAATGTATTTTCACAGAGAAAATTTTGTGTCTTTCAAAAGAAGGTAAAGATATGGATGTGGTAGGAAAATCCAAGTTCCTCCATACCAATGTTCATCATGCATAGAAACTTGGAGGCGGTTCCAAGTAAAACATGCCCCTAATTTATGCCATAGTGAACAGAAAGAATGGAGCAATCCCTGCTCACAAGTGAAGTGACAGCTACAACTTCCCTTATGCTAATTAGCTGAAGGCCGTGCTCTGTTCTCCTCAGTGATTTGAAAATGCCCAACAGGCAGTGTGCCGCCTGCACGTCTCTTCGCCCTTCCTCCCTTCAGGATCCCAGGAAATGTGGGCACTGTCTCTTGCCCCTTTCCGCACTCCAATCCCTTTTCTGATTTATTGTGTTTTTTTAAAAAAACATGGCTACTGAGAATAGATTATCCACTGTATTGCTCAGTGAGGTTCACAGAGCTCTGCAAAAAGCTGACATCTAAGCAAAACGAGGTATGGGTTTAATCCAGCACTTTCTTTTCCTAACAGGGATCTGGGTGGATGACATGCGAGAGCAGCAGCCTGCTCTAATCTGGTCTCTTCTCCAAGATTAACATGGGCTTCCTAACATCTGCCTCTTCACAAAACTGGTTTCCAAGTTTTTGAATTATGTAGAAAAATGGGGATTTTGTTTCAGCCATGCTTTTCTAAGACTGGGTTTATAAGTTATAGACAAGTAGTAGGTTAGAGGAAGCCATAAAGATCAAGGTATTTTTCACTTGTGAGAATCATCTTAGCCCTAACCTGTATGACTCAGTGGATAGTGCATCGGCCTGCGGACTGAAAGGTCCCAGGTTTGATTCCGGTCAAGGGCATGTACCTTGGATGCGGGCACATCCCCAGTGGTGGGTGTGCAGGAGGCAGCTGATCGATGTTTCTAACTCTATCCCTCTCCCCTCCTCTCTGTAAAAAATCCATAAAATATACTTTTTTAAATATCTTAGTTCTGAGAGACCAATTTTTTAAAATATATTTTAATAGAGAGGAAGGGAGAGAGATAGTTAGAAACATCGATCAGCTGCCTCCTGCACACCCACTGCTGGGGATGTGCCCGCATCCAAGGTACATGCCCTTGACCGAAATCGAACCTGGGACCTTTCGGTCCGCAGGCCGACGCTCTATCCACTCTATCCACTGAGCCAAACTGGTTAGGGCGTGAGAGACAAATTTTAATAGTCTTCTATGTCCTGTCCCAGTAGAAAGGTAGAAGCTGGGAACTCCTTTAACCTACCTGTGCCAGTGGCAATCTTTCCCTACATTAAGGTCTCCACTTCAAAGGACAGGAGCAGCTTTCCCCTCTAGGGAGCGGGGTGGGAGTTGAAGAAAGGCAGGAAAAGGAGCTGAGTGTGTAATGTGCTTTGCTTTCCTTTCCTACAGCCTGTTCCATGGGAAACGGCACGAGCAGACTCTATAGCGCTCTTGCCAAGACACTGAACAGCAGCGCTGCCTCCCAGCATCCAGAGTATTTGGAGTCACCTGGCCCAGAACAGCTGGAGCCCATCGATCCTAAAGAGCTCCTTGAGGAATGCAGGGCAGTCCTGCACAGTCGGCCTCCCCGGTTCCAGAGGGACTTTGTGGATCTGAAAACAGATTGCCCCAGTAGCCACCCACCTATAAGGGTCATGCAGTGGAACATCCTCGCTCAAGGTAAGCCTGATGCTGTTGCTCCTGAGCAGTCAAGTTTGTGGGGACTGCCTTTCTGCCTCTGCACTTGCCGCTGCACTGTCTCACGTGGAGGGAAGAGGTGTGTGCAAATGGAGGTGTCAGACGGGGTGACAAGGGCAGCATCAGCTCCCAGGAGGACAAGTTAGGAAAGCAAGTATCCCAGTTTTCACTAATAAATCCAGCAACTCAAGACGTATTCCTTACCTTCCATGTTTGTAGGCCATCCTGCTTCCCAGCACTTGAGGACCTAAAGGACCCCATCATTTGTCAGCCTCAGAACTTTTGTTGTCTCCACCTTTCAGTCCACAGCATTAAGATAGTATTTGCAAGGGAGAAACTGAGTCTCCTGAATGGGTTACATATGGAACTTGCTACAGGGATGGGAGCTGTGTGGGTGGTGCTGAACCTGTCGTTCTTATGGCCATATTCTCATCCATTCGCATCTCGATCAACTTTCCCCGGGGTTCTCTCTCATGTAGCAGTTGAAATTTTAGGGAAAGGAGCAAGGACTGCATTTTGCCCTTTTCTCTCCCAGAATAAGGTATGCTTGCTGACTTCCCAATCTTTAGTTCACTCATTTTTTTCCAGCTGTTCATTCATAAGCAGGAAAAGCTGCCTATTTAGGATCCCATTCATTCTGAGTGGTGTCTGTATCTGTTCACAGTCAGTGTTGAAATTAGTATATGGAGTTAAACATATCTGTCTCATCTGACACAGTTTAGATCCCTGGAACTGCAAAGAATACTGTTTAAAGCTAAAACTTAATGCCTTTTAGGCCGAGAAGGATCACCCACAGCGCCTGAGTCCTACCAAAAACCCAAGGAGACTCCAGGCACTTAGTCACGATTCTATAGCAGCTGACAACTGACTGGCTTTTCTTATTTCAGCTCTCGGGGAAGGCAAAGACAACTTCGCACAGTGCCCCGTGGAAGCACTCAAGTGGGAAGAGCGGAAGTGTCTCATCCTAGAAGAAATCCTAGCCTACCAGCCTGACATCTTGTGTCTCCAAGAGGTGGACCACTATTTCGACACCTTCCAACCACTCCTCAGCAGACTGGGCTATCGAGGCACATTTTTCCCCAAGCCCTGGTCACCTTGTCTAGATGTAGAACATAACAATGGACCAGATGGCTGTGCCTTGTTTTTCCTCCAGAACCGCTTCAAGTTAGTCCACAGTACCAATATCAGGCTGACGGCCATGGCACTGAAAACCAACCAGGTGGCCATTGTACAGACCCTAGAGTGCAAGGAGTCCAGCCGACAGTTCTGCGTCGCTGTCACCCACTTGAAAGCGCGATCCGGCTGGGAGCAGTTTCGATCGGCTCAAGGCTGTGATCTTCTCCGGAACCTGCACAACATCACCCAAGGGGCCAAGATTCCCCTTATTGTTTGTGGGGACTTCAATGCAGAGCCAACAGAGGATGTCTACAAACATTTCGCTTCCTCCAGCCTCAACCTGAGCAGCGCCTACAAGCTGCTCAGTCCAGATGGGC
>PVJC01035079.1:0-18443 GCA_004026665.1 Murina feae
AGGAGGAAAGTTTGACTATAAAGGTGTACATAGCACGAGAGACTTTCGTCTCTTGGTGATAGTATCCTGATTGTGGTTCCACAAACTTAAAATTTCATAGGACTATAAACAAAAGGAAAAAATAAAGAATGAGTGCGTATAAAAAGCTGGTGAAATCCAAAATAAAGTCTGTATTAATATTATATATATGTCAATTTCATGGTTTTGATCATTATGGCTATTATATGTTACACTAGGGGCCCGGTGCACAAAAATTTGTGCACTCGGGGGGTCCCTCAGCCTGGCCTGTGCCCTCTTGCAGTCTGGGACACCTGGGGGGGGATGTCCACCTGTTGGCATGCCTGGCCAGCCTGGGTGAGGGGCTTAGGGTCATTTTCAGGCTGCCCACAGCCCCTTTAGGGTTCGTGCACTGGGGGGTGGGAGGGCTGGTGAGTGCAGGCGTGGACGTTTCCCACCGGAGGGCCCATAATCGCACATGCCTGGTGGGCCCCCACTGCTGAGGGGACACACCTGCGCAGAGCTGGGTGGTGAGTCAGGGGTGGATGCTGGTGCAGGATCCCTCAGTGGGGCCCTGCTGCTGAGTGAACACACCCGGGGTGGAGCCGGGCAGCAGACTGGCTTCGAATGCTCTGCACTGTGCAGCAGACGCTCCCACATGCCCTGTGGAGGCCCCTGGGGGGTGGATGAAAGTAGCGGACCCTGGACGGGTGCTACCACAGGCCCCTGAGGAGGCTCTGGGGCAGAGCCAGGCAGCAGACCCAGGACAGGCGTTCCTGGATGCCCGGAGCAGGCCCCAGGCCGGACCCCCCCCCCACTGAGCTGACACACCTGGCACAGCTGTGCCAGCCACGGAGGCTCCCAGTGCAGAGCAGCCCTGCCAGCCTCCATCTTGGCTGGGTTAATTTGCATACAGCTGCTCTGATTGGCTGGTGGGCGTGGCCATGAGCAGAGGATCAGCCAGCCTAGGCAGGCAGTTGCAACAGAAGCCTCTGGTTTGCTGTAGCTCTGTGGCTGCTGGCCTCCATCCTGGCTGAGTTAATTTGCATATAGCCGCTCTGATTGGCTGGGAGGCATGGCTTGGCTGGTGGGTGTGGCTGTGAGCAGAGGCTCAGCCAGCCTAGGCAGGCAGTTGCAACAGAAGCCTCTGGTTTGCTTTAGCTCTGTGGCTGGTGGCCTCCATCTTGGCTGGGTTAATTTGCATACAGCTGCTCTGATTGGCTGGGAGGCGTGGCTTGGCTGGTGGGTATGGCTTAGGTGTCTCGGGTGACAGTCAATTAGCATATTACTCTTATTGTATTAGATTGCAGAAAGCAGAGTAAGGGGCATGTAGGAACTCTTATTATTTTTGCAACTTCTATGTGAGCCTAAAATTATTTAAAAATAAAAGTTAAAAAATGACTTAAACCTATCTAGTTGCAAGATACAAATCTCATTTGGATCCTGATTTGAGCAAAACTGTAAAAAATTATGGGATAATTGGGGAAATTTGAATATGACTACACATTTGATAGTATTAAGGAATTACTGTTAATTAATTTAGGAATGTTTTCTGTTTAAACGTATTTAGCCTTTAGAAATATAAGCAGAGGTATGTATGGATTAAACAATAATACCTGGGATTTGGAGGGGAAGTGGGTAGGGATCTAAATGAAACTATATTGTCATGTGTTGAAAATTTGTTGTTGGGTAATAGGGACTTGGGGTTCATTATACTATTGGTTTTACTTTAGTATATGTTTGAAAATTTCAACAATAAAAAGTTTCAAAATGGAAACAAAAGGCAAGGCCTCTCAGAGATTTTGTTTCAGTATCTTTGGGGTGGAAACAGAAAGCTGCTGGTTAAGCAAGATCCCTAGCAATATCTATCAGAAAACTAAGGTTTGGGTACCTCTCCTGTAGACTGAATATTTGTGTGCCCTAAATTCATATGTTGGAACCTAATCCCCTGTGCAATGGTATTTGGAGGTAGGGTCTTTGGAAGGCGATGGGATTAATGATCTTCTAAGAGACTCCAGAGAGCTCCCTTCCCTTTCTACTATTTGAGGACAGAGCTAGAAGATGGCCTTCTATGAACCAGAAAGCAGGTCCTCAGCAGACACTGAACCTGTAGGTGACTCAATCTTGGACTTCCCAGCCTCTAGAAATGTGAAAAATAAATTTGTTGATTATGTCACCCCATCTATGTTATTCTGTTATAGCAACCTGAACAGATTAAGGCAACCTCTTCCTGGTCCCCATATTACTTGGGGGGTGAGGACCTCCCAGAGGGCCGGGGTGATGTCTTCTAATAGTAGTAGTAAATTAATAGAGTTTTTAACATCTTAGAGAGACAGCATGGTGGGGTGGAAACAGCACATTGGACCCATTCATTCATTCATTCATTCATCCCATAAGTATTTACTGAGAACTCATTAGATGTCAGGCACTATGTCTGGGTTAGGGACAGCCCTTGCCTTTGCATTGTGGGAGACCTTGCCCTTGCATTGTGGGTGATAACAACAGTCCTAGTCTCTTGAGGAACTTTCCCCAGGCCCAGGTGTCCCACTTCACAGGTTGCAGATGATTGTTAAAGATCAATAGGCCAGGGAGAGGTGGCTTTCACAGTCTAATCTCCTCAAGCCTTTCATGCCAGATACTATGGTCTGGTAAGATTTGCATCCCCCACAGTACCCAATAGTGTTTTTTATTTTTACATATTTTTATTAATTTTTAGAGAGAGAGGGAGAGAAATATCGTTGGGCTGCCTCTTGCACACACCCTACTGGGGATCAACTCGGGCATGTGCCCTGACCAGGAATAAAACTGGCAACCTTTTGGTGTATGGGATGATGCCCAGCCAAGGGAGCCACACTGGCCAGGGCTTCCCTATATTCTTTAACCTTCCCTGCCCCTCTTCTGAGAATGGCACTGTCAGTGTGCCTCATATTGTAATTATTCATGTTAGTGTCTCCCTTGCTGAACTGTGAGCTCCTCAAGGGCAAGGAGTGATCCTTTAAATCTGGGCCCCAGAAACAAGCATGTTGAGCTTGGCCCTACCTTAAGGCCTCAGCACTGGCTCTTCCCTTTACCTGGGGCTTTTCTTCAACTCCAGTATCAGTTGTCACCGTTGCAGAGATGGCTCTCCTGACCCCTGAGTTATTGCTCTACTCCACATTCTATCACATTATTATTATTTTTTATTTTCAGAGCACTACCAGTATTTGAGATAATGTTATTCATTTGTCTTCTTCACAAGCATACAAACTCCATGACAACAAGGGCCTTATTTGTCCTGCTCAATGCTTTATTCACCAGCTTCCTGTATCTGTACTTGACGGCTAATAGGTGCCCACTAAATATTAATGAATGCTGAGTCATTGCTAAATCAAAGGACTGGGAAAGTGGGCACTTTTACCTCTTCTCCAAGGTTGAACAAAAGGTCAGTATTATGGAGACTGCAAAAAAAAAGCATACATTGTGACTACTGCTTCCAAACTGGTTGGAGGAGAAGAAATAGCAGCATCAAGCTCCTGAGAACGAGACAAGGGAAACTACGACCAGGTGCTAGATGTAGGGCACAGATTCAGAGGCCAGAGAGACACAGGCGGTGGCTGAAGCACAGCCTGAGAGCAGGGTTCCTACGCATCTTCCGTGTCTGCACCTAACATGGCGGTGGCAGAGGGTGCTCTGTGAGGACTACTCAATTGCACTGAGCAGACAGCCCAGCAGATTGGTGATTTACAGAGACTTTGTCTGTAATCTGGAACCTTGGATTACAAATATTCCTACTCGGTAAATTCTTAATCTAAATGATTCTCTTAAATTCAGAGTATTTAACATAGGCAAGCACAAGATAATGTTTTGGCTAAAATCATGTCACTTATTTATTCAACAAACAAATGAGTATCTTATATGTTCCAGGCCATATCCTTGACACTAGAAATGGAGATTAAAGCCTGGCCCTCAAGGAGCTCACAGTCTAGTGTGGGCAAAAGATACATAAATACTTAAATATAATATATGCAAAGGGAACCACTATAGGAGGCAAAGAACAGAGGAATCAATTCTATGGTTAATGTCCATAGGAAAGGAAGACCTGGCATTTTTGTGTGAAGAACTCATAAGGCAATGATTCTCAAAGTGTGGCTGGTGGATTACCATCATCTGAATCATCTGGAGCACATATTAAAATGCAGATTCCCAGGACTTTCTACAAAGATTATGATTCAGCAGGCTGAGGTTCGGGACTTGGGAATCCGCATTTTGAAGTGCTCAAGATAACTCTACTTCCACTTAGAGTTTGAGAACGTGTGAGATAAGGTTTGCTTGTTCAACTGGAATGAAGAATGACCTGCACATCTGAAATGTTACTTTACATTGGTCTTTAATGACAGGCAGGGAAGTAGAGAAGAGGAAGGGAGTTGACATTTATTAAGCTCTACTGTAGTCTATAAATTAATTCTCACAATAATCCTATGAGGTAGATATTATTATTATCCTCATTTTACAGATGAATAAACAGATTTGGAGAGTTTAAATAATTTGTTCAATATTATAGAGCTAATGAATTGCAACACCAACAGCAGAACCCAGATTCATTTAACTCTAAAGCCTATCCACTTTCTATAACACCATGTTGCACTAGCAGACCAATTTACTGACTAAAGTTACAATGTTCTTTTAGCTCTTTGCCAGACCTTCCTAGGTAAATATAAGGAGCAGCCAGATGGTGCTTTGATCTTTCTAGTGTAACTGTCCATGGATATAGTCTTCCCTTGATTTAGGGCAAAGCTGGAAGGAACAATAAAATGAGCAGCCAGTTCTTATTTCTTTTCCCATCATTTTCTCACCCTCTGGTGGAGGTGCTATGAAAATGTCCTATGGCTAGGAACTGGGTCCATCTGGACGGAAAGCAAACATAACTAAATACCCACAATAGCAACTCTGCCTGATGCTAAAGATTCCCGGGACTCAAAACATCCAGATTCAAGTTTCTCAAAAAATGAACTGTCAGGACCAGACATAAGTCCAGAATTTGCATCAGGAAATAAACCTGTCTTTAGAGAAATTGTGAAAGGCTAGCTAGCAGCTTTTCCAGGTTAAACAAACACTATCTGTCTCTTTCTATATACAGACTCAGAGGCATAACAAAACAGACTCAGCTCAGAAAATAATGGGAAGTCCAACCCCATTTAAAGAGCTTGGGGACAGGCCCAACCTATAATGAAGAAAACAAACATACACAGGCACTGTAACTACTGGTTCCATTCCCACTTGCCATGATCAGTGTCATACAACCAGATCTCGGGCAGCAGCAGACAAAGGGAAGCATGACAGAGCAAGAAAAGGAAAGGCGTAGTAATGGCAGCTGACAACAATGAGGGGGAGGACCTCAGATTCAGAAGACTGGTGTGTCACTACCACCCTCCTTTATCACTGAGCTTTGAGCCACAGCAGTGACTCTACAAACCACATGGGAGTTTCCAGAGTTGGAGAGAGCTCCTTTTCTCATTTTTGTGTTTCAAAGTCAGCTCACGGCACTGACACTATGGACAGCACATAGCTTAGATATAACAAAGCTATGCTAAATATAACAAAGACTGTAAGCCAGAGTTTATTTTACTGATATATTTTCTCCATACCCAATATGAGAACATTTGCTTCCACCCACTTTTTTATACAACTAGGGGCCCAGTACACAAAAATTTGTGCACTGGGGGGGAAGGGGGCCCCTCAGCCCGGCCTGTGCCCTCTTGCAGTCAGGGAACCCTTGGGGAGATGTCCACTTTCTGGCTTAGGCCTGATCCTATCCGTGATCGCAGGCCACAGCCAGCCAGAGAAGCCGCCTGTCCCTGATCGCAGGCACCGGGGAGAAGCCACCTGCGGCTTCTTCACAGGTGGCCTGCAATCACAGACAGGCCGCTTCTCCCCTGGGCCTGCAATCACACACAGGCAGCTTCTCCCCACGCCTGCGATTAATGGACAGGTGGCTTCTCCCCCACACGCCTGCGATCACGGACAGGCAGCTTCTTCAACTCCCGGCAGAAGCTAGCCTCAGGCACTGGAGCGGGTCTTCTCTGTCTCCCCTGCCTTCTGGGTCTCCAACAGGCCTGGAGAGGCCAGAGCTGGAATGCTTGCGTGGTACCTGTGGCTGCAACACAAGTATCCCGGCTCTGGCCTCTGCCATCTTTGTTGGGTTAATTTGCATATTTGCTCCTGATTGGTTGGTGGGCGTGGCTTGTGGGTGTAATGGAGTGGGGGTCAATTTGCATGTTATTCTTTTATTAGATTAGATAGTAGTATGGCTTAGTTGTTAAAAAACAACACAAAAACATGCAAATCTGGATTGCTCCTTCCTTATAAAAAGTTGATTTATTTACACTGCATTGATTCACCCCCTCCAAATACACAGATTCTAAAAGATAAGAGTTAGAAGAGGAGGCGCCACAAACCATGATTTACTAGTAAAAATATGCAGGCATATACCTTTGTGTTTAAGTATACCTGACATCTACTGATGCTGCAAACCAGTTACACTAAAAGCAACTCTGGGAGCATCTAGATGAAGATTTAATCCTGATTACAATACCTGGTTGTTCTAGAGTCTAAACAGGATATTTTGGTTTTGCTTTTGGCAAGCTAACTGGCACATGGAAGAGTATCTAAAGCCCACATCTAAATACAGCAGGTCTTCAAGCTATCTTGTCACAAGTTGAGAAAGATGAGGAATTATGCTCATTTGGGAGTTGTACCACCAAAATGTCCAGAATGCATATGCACTTTTAACAGTGTGTAAAATCGAGTCAGCCATCTTGCTAATCTTTGGCTGTCTCTGATAATGAACCGAAACGCTTAAAAAGGAAACCTCAAGTGTGCTGAGAGATAATTATCAGAATTTTGGCTACCTCTGTTCCTGACTATCAAGTAATAAGACTCACCTCCATTAGTACTTCTTGCTTAAGCATACAGGGCAACTCCTTAAGAGACTTCATTATAGATGCTGAGCTCCTGAGAATTCAAGGGGATGGGTGGGTGGGCTGAGCAGACCTGTAAAGGAGCCAACCCTTGCAGCTCTAAGTCTTATCCTGGTTCTGGGCACATTTCAGTTCTGCTCCAAGTCCACTTTGCTCCAATTCAGCAATGACGGACATATATTTGAAGTCATTTGGTCTGAAGTTAAAGGTCTCCACTAATCCATAGGTCTCCTTCCGATCAGTGGCATAGAAGAGCTGAACTTGGTTGGCAATGCACTGTGCCTCAGCAACATTCTGGAAGTAAAAAGAATAGTGAGCTCTCTCCCTGCCCAGGACGAAAAGCTCTGTGTTTGAGTCCTGTGGCAAGTGGGCCCTCACTCAGGAGTCTCTGCTTCAGGAAGCTTCCCCGACTCCCTGATCTCCCAAGTCTCAGCTAGGTGCCTCCTCTCTATGTACCCAAATTACCCCATGCTTACCACTAGCATAGTCCTTATTCTGTATTATATTTGTCCTTTCTTTTCTTTTTTTGTCTATCTTTCCTAGTATCAATTGCTCCAAGTATGTGTGCTATTTTACACCCCTGCACACAGTGACATCTGGTGAATGTTTGAATAAATTAATGCATATGCTCAAAATTTCCCTTTTCATTCAGTTCTTTTATAACTGTTAAGTATATTTAGAGGGCAGGGAGCGGGGGGGGGGGTGTGGATAATAACAATAGTTACCCAGCTCCAAGTTCTAATTGATGAGTACTAAGTTCTTGACTAACCCTTTCTTTGAGTGTATTTACTGACTTACTTCCAACAAGATGACTACAACGGGATGACAAAGAATGACTTCTGCTATTAAGTCACAAAAGACAGTTTCTAACTTGCTCTCTCCTGAATCACTTGTTCTGGAAAAGACAGTTGCCATGTGATGAAGACATTTAAGCTCTACAGAGAAGCCAACATGGCAAGGAAACAAGGCCTCCTGCCAACAGCCAGGAAAGTGGGGTCAGAGGTAGATCCTCACGCCAAATCAGCCTTCAGGTGGCTGTGGTGCTGGCCAACATCCTAACAGCAACTTTATGAGACTGAGCTGGACCCACCCAGCTATGCTGCTCTTGAATTCCTGACCTGCAGAAACTACGAGGTAACCAATTTTTGTTTTAAGCCATAAATTTAGGGTAATTTTCTATGCAGCCATTTTTAACGAATAACGAAGGCACCAGCCAAGCTCCAGGGAATAAAAGGGGCCACCTTCTGGAAACTTCAGAGGCAGGGAAATGGTGACCAGACCACTCTATGTAACAGAGGTAGGGTCAGGACATAGGCAATACTTTTGAAACCTTACAAAAGAGTTACTTCAAACAACTCTTAGTTTTTCTATCTAGTCAGAGGCACTTATTCATTACCATTGTGTTCCTATGGCCAAAGTCAACCCCAAAGGATAATGGAAAATTCCCAGTAAAACTGTCAGGAGTGTGCTATGTCTAGCTATAGAATCATGAGGACAGGTTTATAAATACCCTAGGCCTCTTTGACTCCATTCCCTCCTGTGGGGTTTTCAGGTCATTTTCTCACAAGCAGGCACTAATCTCTGAGACTAGATCTTCAATCAAAAGCCTTTTCCCAAAATGCTGGCTATTTCAAATTAATGGAATTTCAGAGCTGGAAGGGGCCTCAGAGATCACGCAGTCCTCATTTAATAAACCAGGAAACCAAAGCAGATGAAGTCCAGGGATAGGCCCAAGGTCATGTGGCTAGAGAGTGACAGAGACAGGACCAGACCTCTGGACTCCGAGGCTGGTACTCCCTCCACTTCACCCTGACACTGTGGGGGAAGATAATTAAAATCAATCAAGGTTGTTAACGCTGCTTCATCCATTTTACCTTTTTTTATACTTAAACATGCCTCAAGAGCAAAACATTTCTAAAGCAAGTGCATGCCACAATCCGAGGCAGATATCACTGTTCTCTGAACTGTAGGGCCTCTGACAACCAATTTTTATTTGAGGCCGAGGATGGTGGAGGTAGGGGTTAACTCAGCTGTGTTACCTCTAGAAGAGTGCCATCCCAACAGTAAAATCTTAGGGGCTCTGAAGAAGTGCCTTAGGTCCCTTCACCTGTTTCAGCTGTTTTATCCTAGGGTTTACACAGTAAGATTTTGTTTGGACCAAGGATTCCTCCTACTAGCTTGAAGACCACTAGTGTGGTGGGTAGGAAGGTAAGATACAGGTAGCTATGTGCATTTGTCTCTTGAGGGTTATTCACCCCCTGCCTTTTGTTTTCTTAATTCTCAACATGAAGCAGCAGCCTCCTCTCTTTCCAAGATCCAAGAAGATAAACATATTAACTCCCTGTGTTGCTCAATAAGGAGGTATATTAACAAACCTGATTTCTCCTTCTCTTTTAATTTTCATAGGTATGATCAATTTACTTCCTATATATTTTGGGGGTCATTATCTCTTCTCCAATGATTCTTTTGTGTCTTCAGGATAAAGCCAAACCTCTAAACATAACCCACCAAACTTTTTTTATATATCAGTAATACCAAATTCTTTGTTATACCGCAAGTCATTTTATGCCTACTAGCATTTACTTATGCTATTTGCTCTGTCTGGAACATGCCTCTCTCCCTCCCACCTTTCTTACCTGACAAAACTCTGGCTCATCTTTGAAGGTTCAGCACAGGTATCATTTCTAAGAAGTCACCTTCCTCCTTCTGGGTCAGGGAACCCCACCCCGGAGAATGCTGTGCATGTTTTTATCCTAGCACTTACTGCATTCCAATTAAAGCTTTTGTTGATAGACATGTAGAACCAGATAAGGTTTTCTAATATTCTACTAAATTTTCAGCATTAATTAGTTAAGAAGAAACCTTTAGTTTCCATGTATTTCTATTTATCTGCTTTACTGTACTTGGAAATACTATACCTAAAGTACAAACTCAAGTGTGAGTATGCAAGTGATCATATATTTATAGTACAGGCTCAGTGCATGAAATTCATGCACAGGAGGTATGTGTGTGGGGGTGTTGGTGTCTCAGCCCGGTCTGCACCCTCTCCAATCCAGAACCCCTCCAGTGATGTCCGACTGCAATCCGGGACCGCTGGCACTCATCTGCCTGCCTACCTGATCGCCCTAACCTCTCTGCCTACCTGCCTGATTGCCCCAACTGTCCTCCCCTGCTGGCCTGATCACCCCTAACCACCTCTGCTTCGGCCCCTGCCACTGTGGTTTTGTCAGGAAGGATATCGGGATGGATGTCCAGAAGATATCTGGTCTAATTAGCATATTACCCTTTTATTAGTATAGATTACATTTCTCGGTTTCCCTCTCTGAATCACGCACGTCTATAATAATTCCTAATAAGTCTAGTTCTGTATAGTAGCTCCTTGAATAACATCATCCATTCAATGCTGTTTTGCTATAACACTGTTGAGATGAGTAGGAACTTAACTGCTGTTTATATCAAGCTGCCTATGGTAAAATTGGTTTTGTTATGTCTTTTTGCCACAGTTCCAAGAACCTATGAATGACATAAAGTCAGGACTTACTGTATACTACACTGGACAGTCAGTCAAGTTGACTTATGCAAGGCAAATACAGAGTGGAGTAAAAGGAGGTTTACAGGTATGAGTACATGAAACGTAATCTATTCGTGTATTATTTATTATTGTATTATTTTCCATATGAACTGTAAACCTACTTTTGCCCCACCCTCTATTTATTGTCTGGTATGCTGCTGAATGTTATAAGGCCAGGAGGCAAATTTTAATGATCATGGGAACTGTATCAGTTTGAGACCACAAAAGTGAGGTGGCCAAAATGCCCAAGTAGGAGGGTCTCTCCTGTGACCTCTCGGGTGCACTTTTAATATTAGAGGCTGTGCTTTGCTGAAGACCAAAAAATAAAGTGCAATCTCTATGACATTTACTCCTCCAGTCAAATCTTAAATCTTGTCATTATTCGTAACTATATCCCCTCCAAATCTCAATTTGAAGCACCTAAACACACTTGGTCTACTATTTCCTACCTTTTAAGCTCACTCCCAAATTCAAAAATCTTTTAACCCACTAGGACTCACAATTCTGTCTCTATCCTCCCTTATGTTTTCACTTCCCTCTTTACCCAGTTTATATTCCATGGTCAACAATTACAATCACTCCTTTGCCTTTACATTTTACTTCTGGGTTCCTACTTTACTTCATTATACCACTTGGCTAAACCATAACCCTAGTTAAATGAAACTCTCAGCCCGCTCTTTCTGTGCCTGTACCCACATAGCTATCTCTCTTCCATTTTCCTAGACCACAGGTAGGCATACAGCTTCCGTAAAGGGACAGACAGTTAATATTTTAGGCTCTATGGGTTCTATAGTCTTTGTTGCAACTACTCAATTCCTTGTTGCAGAGCTACAACAGCCACAGATAATATGTAAATGATAACCATGGCTATTTATTGTGTTCAAATAAAACTCGTTTACAGACACTTAAGTTGTGAATGTCATATACGCTTCACAGGTCAGAAAATGCTCATCTTCTTCAGGCTTCCTTACCCTCTCACCAACCATTTAAAGATGCAGAACATTCTTCACTTATGGGCCTTCTGAAAACAGACAGTGGATTGGCTTGGGCCCAGAGGCTACAGTGTGCTGACTCCTGTCCTAGACAATTTCAGACTTTCTCTTTTCCACTCAAATGTCCAACACCTATTCTCCCATCCTCACTTCCAGCTAATGGCGGGTCTTTCCTTTCACTAAGCAAATTAGAGAGAATTTCTATAGGCTACTACCACCTTTATCCATTTAACTGTGTCCTTATATCCTGGCTTCTCTCCTGTTTTTATATTTTCCTCATTCCCAGACTTACCCACTTCAAAAATCTCACTTCAACATTTCTCTCCTCTTTCTTCACATTATCAATATTTCCCTCTCTACTGGATCATTCCAACAGCATACAAATTTATTTCTCCCATATTTAAAACAAAACAAAAAAACACTCACTCCCACTTCTTCCCACTGCCCCCCCTCTAGCTATTGCCCCATTCTCTCCTTCCCCTCACAGAAAACCCTTTCAAAGATTTGTTTATGCTTACTCTAATTTCTTTCAGTACTCTCTTAAATGCACTCCAATTATGTGTTTATTCTACTGCTCCGTTTGAAATGTCCCTTATAAAGGTACCCCATGACTTCCATTTTGTGAAATGTACTAAATTCTCAGTCCTCATCTCATTTCCTACCTGAAAGTGAGATTTGGCCAGTTGAGCACTCCCTGTTTATTGAAACATAATATCTCAGTTTCCAGGACATTCTATTATCTTAATTTTCTGCCTATGGCACTGACTTGTTCCTTTTAAATAATCTTTGTTGATGCTTCCTCATCTCCGCTGGGCTCTCCTCTGAACTCCAGGCTCCTATATCTAACTGCCTGCTACTTGGAAATCTAATAGGCATCTCAGATTTAACATGCCCACAACTGAGCTCCTGATCTTCCTTCCAAACCTTTTGCTTCTATGATCCTATTTACCTCAGTTAATGGCAACTCCTTTCTTCTGGATAGGGTTTTAGCTACCTTCCAGTTGAGTGTGGTGGTGGGGGAGTAAGAATATGAGAAATGGGACTGAACAGTTTCAGGACTAATAGACAGGGAAGTAGAGTCCCACCTGGGCCCAAGACTTGGGACTCACTGCTATTGTAATAATGGCTGAAATACTAGCCGAGTGCCAATACTAGCCAAGGAATTTACACCACTTCCTTCCCTGTATGCTGCTGGTAAGAGAGAAGGGAAAAATAAGTGAGTGTTGCAATGAAAAATCTCAGGGAAAAGAGGCATGAAAGTGGCCAGTATCTTGAGGCCATCCTGAACTTAAATGAGATTAAAATGAGCAAAAGTTAGACAAACAGGCTGTACAGTAATCATGAAACTGCTCCTAGTCCTAAACACGTGGAGAGAACAAACACAATGGATATCATTATCTCTGGGCATATGGTTGATGCCCTATCCAGGGATGAGAAAAGGTGCAGGGGAAATCACTATGAATGAGGAATGCTGTGTATGTGAACGGTGTGAAAGATAAAAGATCAAGCACTATTCTAGACTCTGAACTCTTCCCTACTCTTAGTTTCTTATCTAAAACCCCTAAGGCCTGATGTGTTTTGAAGTCAGAGTTTTAGAAAGGTGCAGACTGTTTTCAGAGCGTTTGGACTTCAAAATTGCGAAGAAGTGATTGAGGACCTGTACTAACTTCAACTTGGAAGAGCTTGAGCAATACCTTGTTACTATCAACTTTAAGTAAGAAATACATGTAGATATCTCAAATTTTACTTCTCCTGAATTTTGCTGAAGAATATTACTTTCAGGGGTACCAGGTAAATCCACAGAGGTACAATGGATTCTTACCAGGAATGTAGAATCCATTTCTGCTGTCATCAGTACTATGCCCTTTTCTTCCTTAAGTTCAGGGTAGTGATATAAAATCAGCTGGCTGGCCGCAGCTTCCCCTCGGGTCTGTAAGGAAGAACACTTATCAAGGCGCAATAAGGTACCACCACAACAGAACTGCAATTTTGCAGCAAGAGCGAGTCTGGAGGAAATTCTGGCTCTTACCAGACCCTTGGGTGTCTAGTGAGTCTGAGGACTGATGTGTAGGGAGATGGTTAGGCCTGCCAAGGCACAGTGAAGTGACAATTTGCACAGCATTATTTGTGTCTTCAATTGAAAAAGGTTTGGCTCTTTTCCCAGAAAATGTTTACAGTAGGCAGTGAATCCTTCATCATGGTCATATATTTAAAAACAAAATGGCACAAGCAGCTACGAAATAAAGTTCTAAAGAAAGCAATATGCCTGTGTAATTGCCACTTTTATGGACTAGTGCATTTCGCAGCTGAAATCTACTCCCCCTGGCTGGCTCTCAGGACTGAGCTCTTTTAAGCTGTAGCAAACAGCTGGAGAGTTTGCACATGGGCCAGATTTGCAATGTGCAGTTTTAAAATAAAAACTGGGTGGGAGGTAGGGAGAAAAGCATGAGAATACCATAATTTCATGAAGAATGAACAGGACAGTAACCAGACCTTAATCCAGGCTAGGAAGAGAAACTGAAAGCTAAAGCCCCCATATAGTGTTGGAGGGCTATACATTCAAAAAAGATCTCTGGGTTTCCTCTATAAAATTCCAGCAAGAGTCCTTTTAATAATCAATATCTAAGCATTGCTAGGGTACTTTTAATAGTTTAGCCTCTCAGTTCTCTTGAACATACTTCTATACTGGTCATTTTGATTATAATTCTATTTCTGGATTTTTTTCTTATACTTGAATATCAGCTTCATGAAGGCAGGGACCTTGGCTCATAGGTATCTAGGTTCTAGCATAGTTTCCAACACAACAGCATAATGGATAAGTTCACAGATTATGGAGTCAGTTACCTGGACTCAGTCAAACCCAGGTCTACCACTTACTAGCAGTGAGTAAATGGAAATAATAATATCTCATGGGATAATTGTGAGGATTAAGTGATAACAGCACATAGTAAGCATATTAAATGTTGGTTATTATAGTATGCGCCCAATAAATGATTGTTAGAAGAACTGAAAAATAACAAAGTAAAAGCTTCCCCCTCTTTCTATTTTGCACTCCCTTTACCTCAACTTCAAAATCATACATGCTTGTTTTTGCCAGATTTGGCCTCTAAATATAGAATGTCAATCTTACTTATGATCTAATATGAAATACAGACTTATTTCAAAAGCTTCAGCCCAGCTAGTGTAGCTCAGTGGTTGAGCATCGACCTATGAACCAGGAGGTCATGGTTCAATTCCTGGTAGGGGCACATGCCCGGGTTGTGGGCTTGATCCCCAGTGAGGGTGTGCAGGAAGCAGCCTATCAATGATTCTCATCATTGATGTTTCTATCTCTCTCTCTCTTCCTCTCTGAAATAAATAAAAATCTATTTTAAAAAAGAGCTTCAAATGCTTTGGATCAAACTAAATCTAATATTTTTCAATTTTCAAAAAAAAGAAGAGGGGAGCAAACCAAAAAAACATCTATGGAATGGAAACTATTACATAGCACCATGGGAAGTGCTGACTTGATTAACAAAACTCAAATGAGACATGGAGCCTACCTTAAGATCACCATGATAACTTACCCATGTTTGTTAAGTGAGGCACATGCAGTAAATGTTTTAGGGATCTAGGGAAGAGACAGGAGAGAGCCCGAAGTAGTCAGAGAACAGGTTTTGGGGTCTTTTACACTTTCTAGGTATTGACTAGGGCCTGGAAAGCTAGTCCAACATATCAAGTATGACAGTTTGTCGATGCCACAGCAAATACCCCTAGGGGTCTGAAGATATTCTGTGTTCTCAAGCCTCAGCAAGGGCTCAGGATCCCACAAAGGGGTAGGCCTCTTTCCTCTAGTGGATGAACAGAAGCCACCTACCTGAATATTGATAAGTGCAGTGAAGTGGAGTTCAGTGCCTGACCACTGTCCTACAAAGAACTCATAGCCTTCCCTTCTTGGTAGTGCACACAGAAACTGTGGGAAACAAATACACAAGGAGGTAGCTGAATAAATAAAATCATTCCCTCTATGTCCAACCACCTGTATCATTCACTCCATTTCTTCCATGTTTAGTTGAAAACATTTTTTTAAATTGTGAAATTCATACATAATAATATAACATATGTATATACACTTCCCAACCCACCTAAGAAAGAAGCATTAGATATCCAACTGAAGCTCCCTGTAATTCATTCCAATCCCACTGCTGAGTAACATCTATTCTGCATTTGCTGACTGCCATTCCCTTTCAATAGACAGTGAATCCTTCATCATGGACATATATTTAAAAACAAAATAGCACAAGCAGCTACCAAATCAAGTTTTAATACTTTTAATGTGTATGTGCATAACCATAAACAAGGAACAGTATCATTTGCATGTTCTGAACATAAATCATATCAAATTATGTGTATACTTTTGCAACTTGCTTTTTTCATTTCACATTATACTTCTAAGATTTATCCAAGTTGACTATAACTCTAATTCATTAATTTTCACTGTTGTATGGAATTCTACTATAGAAATTTATCACAATTAATCTATTCTTCTATTGATGAATATTTGGATCTTTTTCACTTTTTCTAAACTTTCTAATGCTGCTGAATTAATTTTTGTTCCATTTACTATAATCACTTCATAATTTATCATCTGAGGCTAATACTGCAGTTCTAAACATCAAGAGATGATTAGTTTTATGCTTGAGATGTTTAGAAATGGGGATGAGTGGTGCAGGAGAGAATGATGCCAGAACATAAAGCATAATCAATCCAACATGCATGAGTCATGGAATTGTCACAGTACTGCCAACCACTCAGGGTGTTTTTATTATTAGACTAGAGGCCTGGCGCATGAAATTCGTTCACAGGTATAGTTCCTAGGCCTGGCCTGCGATTAGGGCCATCTTCCCCAGCTGCCCGCAGACAGCCCTGCCCCCCCACTGCCACCCACCCTGGTTCCCATTTGCCATTGGGTGATCAGTGCCTGATGGCTGGGGAAAGGGACCACGAGGAGGCCAGTGCATCTCATAGTGACTGATCCAGTGGTCATTCTGCCGTTAGGGTCAATTTGCATATTACCCTTTTATTATATAGGATGAGAGAACCTCAGTGCCTATCTAATAGTTGGTCCCTTGTTAGGACAACATAATGAACAACTTCTCCAAAAAGTCCCTTTATAATTCATACCTTTTCCTCAACAGTCCCTAAGCAACCACTCATACAATCTATACTTCTTTTTTGTTTGGCTTCTCTCCATAATTACCCATATTGTTATATATCAATAGTTCATTCCTTCTAACTCCTGAATATTATTCCATTGTGTACATGTACATGCATCACAATTCTTTTCTTCATTCAACTGTGGTAGATTTGGATATTTTCAGTGTTTTGTCATTACAAATAAAGCTACTATGAACATTTGTGTATAGTCACTGAATGTACATGTGCTTTCAGTTGTCTTGGGAAAATATCTAGGAGTAGAATGGCTGGGTAGTATGGCAGGTATATGCTTATCTTTTATGGAAACTGCCACAATGTTTTCAAAGTGGTTATATCATTTTACATTCTCATCAAGAATATGAGAATTCTAGTTGCTCCATATCCTCACCAACACTTGGTATGGTCAGTCTTTTTAATTTTAGTCACATTAGTGGTACCTTACTGTGGCTTTAATTTGCAGTCCCACTATGACTAATGATGTCTAACACTTTTTTAGGTGCTTATCTGCCATTCTATTTCATTGGTCAACTGTCTGAATCACTGCCCATTTGTTAATTGGGTAGCCTATCCTCTTACTAAGTTGTAAGAGTTTTTAATACATTCTGGATATCAGTCATTTGTCAATATATGTCTTGCAAATATTTTCTCCCAGTCTGTGGTTTATCTTTTCATTTTGATAACAAGATCTCTTGAGAAGTAGAAAATTTTAATTTTTTTATTATGGTAAAACTAGAGGCCTAGTCCATGGAAATTCATGCACAGGGTTGGAGAGGGGGGAGTCCCTCAGCCCATCCCTGGGAGCCCATAGGGGCGGGAGGCGACCTGGTGATCAGAAGAAGGCAACACCCCAACACACCTCTACACCTCAGGCTGGCCCTGGGGGGCTGGAGGGTTGAGGTGTTCCGGAGGCAGGCACATGGAGTGGCCAGGCCCGCCTAGGGGTGGGCCCAGCCTTGCAGAGCGCCTTCCACCCCGGTGGGGCTGAGGGGACTGGACACCGCCATCTTGTGGCTGTGGGCGCTGCCATTTATGAAGATGTGACAGTCAATTAGCATAGCCCCTCCTTATTGGCTGTGGGTACCACCATCTTTTATGCATGAGGGTCAATTAGCATATTCCCTCTTTATTAGATAGGACATACATTACACAAAAGTGATCATTTTAACTATTTTTTTCCATTTTAACTATTTTTAAGTGTACAATTCAGTGTCATTAAGTATATTCACAATGTTGTGCAACCATTACTACCATTCATCTCCAGAACTTTCTTAATCTTCTCAAGCTGAAACCTATATTCATGAAACAATAATTACCTATTCCTTTTCCCACCAATCCCTGGCAACCACCATTCTACTTTGTCTATAAATTTGGCTATACTAAGTATCACATACAAATGTGGAATCATACAGTATTTGTCCTTTTGTGACTGTCTTATTTCATTTAGCATAGTATCTTCAAGGTTCATCCATGTTGTAGCATGTGTCAGAATTTCCTTCCTTTTTAAAGCTGAATAATATTCTATTTTATACACACACATCACATTTTATTTATCCACTCATCTGTCAATGAACACTTGGGCTACTTCCACCTTTTGGCTATTATAACTAACTAGGGGCCCGGTGCACAAAAATTTGTGCACTCGGCGTGGAGGGAGTCCCTCAGCCCGACCTGTGCCCTCTCACAGTCTGGGACCCCTCAGTGGATGTCCTATGATGGCCCCAGTCTGCCAGG
>PVJC01035080.1:0-18444 GCA_004026665.1 Murina feae
CCTCCTTCGGTTCCTTTTGTTTGGAGTTCTCTGCGCTTCCTGGACTTGGAAGTCTATTTCTTTCACCAGGTGAGGGAAGTTTTCTGTCATTATTTCTTCAAATAGGTTTTCAATATCTTGCTCTTTCTCTTCTTCTGGCACCCCTATAATTCTGATGTTTGTGTGCTTGAAGTTGTCCCAGAGACTCCTTACACTATCTACATACTTTTTGATCCTTTTTCTTTTTTCTTCTTTTCTTTTTTCTTTTTGCTTGTCCCGCTGGGTGGGTTTTGCTTCTTCATATTTCATATCTTTGACTTGCTTCTTGCGATCCTCTCGTCTGTTGTTGGATGTCTGTATAATATTCTTTGTTTCAGTCAGTGTACGCTTAATTTCTAGTTGGCCCTTTATCATATCCTTGAGGGTCTCATTAGATTCATTGAGGAGCTGACTAAATTTATCAGCGGTCTCACTAAATTTATCGGCAGTCTCTAGAAATTTCTTGAAAAACCTAATAACCGTGGTTTTGAACTCTATATCCTGTCATTTTCTTTCCTCCATTTCTGTCACTTGTGGCCTGCTTCTTTGTCTCCGCATTTTGGCTGCATCCCTTGCTGAGTTAGGCGATCACTGAGAGGGATTAACCTCTAAGCCACTTGGTTATGAGAGTCAGCTGTGTCTACAGTGGGAGAACTTCTGTGCTGGAGACACCCTTATGGGGCAAGAGTTGTTTCAGTGGGGCTTTTATGCTCACTGCATCTGCCCTGAGTGTATTCCTTGTGGATCTGTTTTGTTTAGGTTAGTCCCACTCTGGCCACTGGGTGGGGCTGGCTCCTGTATCTTTAAGGAGGTGTTGGGTTAGCCTTTGCCTTAGGCTACTCAGCCTTTTATATGCAAAAGCCTCTGACGCAGCTTGGGAGGGGCGGGGCCTCAGGGAGTTTGCAGGGTGGGGCGGAGCAAATAGCTATGGCTGCTTCTCAGCTCTGCGCTGAGAGACACCAGGTCTCTGTGTCCCACGGTAATTGCTGCAAGCAACACTGAGAGAAACCTGCTTTGGATTTCCTCCCGGTGCCAGTCAGTCCCCCTTCTCTGGGTGTCTGGGTCCTCAGAAACTCACCTGGAACTGGAGTTCAGAGCCGCTGGGTACTTGTGTCTCTCTCCGTTTTGGAAAAGAACCGTGACCTCCGGCACCAGCCCTTTCCCCGAGCCCCGTGCGCGTGCCTCCGTACCTCTGTACTTTGCTTCTGCCACTCCTCTGAGTCTCAGACTCTTTTCTAGTTCTAGGATTTTCACTCAGCCAGCCTTCCTGTGGGTGCGAGTGGTGTCCGTGTGTTCTTTTCGTGTTTTTTCTGAAATAGTTTTTCACGGCTGCATTTACGGTGTTTACCTTATGCCGCCATCTTGCTGTGTTCCTGCAGATTGATTTTTAGATAGAATTTTGTTTTCTGCCTTTTGAGTTGTTGCTGGAAGACATTTCATGCTGTAATCTTATTGTCAGATAATTTTGATTTCAATAGTTTAGACTTTCATTTTTTTTTAAGTACATGGTATATTGGGGCCTTGTGAGGATTAAGTAAAGAAACACTGATATCAGCTTTGCTAAACTGAGGCTCTGGAAAGAACAGATTCTCACTGGGCAAACCTAAGGGCACCTGCCTGCTGAATGGTTTAGGGAAATGTTTCTCCCAAGGGCTGCATGAATGCTGTGGTCTTGTGTCACATTCTTTAATCAAAAGGCTCCACGATCATGTGCTTTGGAAATGATGTATAATATGCCTTCCTCTTTAAGATAACTTTTCATCGGATTTTATGCATGGCCAGAAGGCAGTAAAGAGATCATGTTCACTCTTTTTAATTGAACATTGACCATGCTTATTTGGTTATGGAAGTCCTTGCCACGAAGACTATGTACCCATCAACACCCTAGAAAGTTGGCATTCCATTACACACCCTGGGGGCATGCATTATTAAGCTACATGGCAAATCTGTGAATGTCTGTGTCCCCTGGATTCATTCACAGACACGCCAAGGCCTGTCATGTGCTTCAGGAGACACTGTCTTGCCTCTTCTTGGGAATACATGTGAGAATTCATCCCATTGGGGATATCACCAACCCTACAGCAGTGCTGTTCCTGAGTGAGGTGGCTTGGAGTAGTTTGTATCAGGAAATGGGGAAGGTAGAAAGGAAAGATTCCATCCAAATGAGGCAGAAATGGAGCTCATAATACTAACACTACCTGGTAGAGCTTTCGGGTGAAAATTTATAAAAATGGCTGATACAGGGAGATAAGAAAGAGCACATTAGCAGGAGGCAGCCAATTCAGCAAAGACAAGGAAGAAGAAATTGATGAATGGAAGTTGGGTGGGTGGGGAGCAGGTATGTCCCATGTCTTGGCTGATGCATGAGGAAGATGTGTTGTCAAAGAAGCAAGTGCTGCTGTGGAGGGAGAAATGTAAAGGGCAGCTGATGAAGGACGTAGATAGACATGAACGGTGTTAGGGACCTCCTTAAAAATCTCAGAGGACATGATAAGATACAAATAATTTTCATGGACCAACACTCCTCTGTCTGCTGTTAGACGTATTCGTTGTGATTCCTGCCCCCAGTAGAGACTGCAGGGATGGAGGGCAGGGCCAAATTGGGAGAATCTCTGGGAGATAACAAGGGATAAGAGAAAAATCCAGCTCATTGCAATTGCTAGGTTCCTAGTGACTGAGATTCAGGGGTTTCTGGAGGGTCCCCGTCTCCTTGGGTCCCATAAAAATTGGCTTCCCCTCCTTCTTCCAGGCAACACTGGAGTTGTCAATGAAGTTCTTAGCTGGAGGCTACCCAATCACCATTCAGTCATTAGGAGATAAAAAGTATCGATCATTATGTGTCTGCTGCTCGTTGGAACAGCAGGCCTCTGTTAATATCTTTATCCACTTCTGAGGCTGTCAGCCTATTGACTTTTTCTTCTTTTAAATCAGTTGATTGGAGTGTGAGGCGTAGCAGAGATTACTTTTAACCAGATGACGGGAAATTTGATCATGAGCCATTGGTGGGAGAGCTTGGAAAACCTGGTATGACTCTCTTTGGGCCTGATGAAGGGTGGGCAGTAGGAGGTCTATCCTTCCCTTTGTCTCATGATCTCTGCATGTGAGAAAAGCCCCAAATGCACAGAAAGGAAGGATGAAGACTGAAGGTATAGCCTGTGACCTAGACTCGCCCACATGCTCTTCCTAGCCTCAGTTTACCCATTTGGGCAAGGAGCTAGTTGGCTCCAGACATTGTCCTGTGTTCTGAGGCTGTTGTAATGGCAGGGCAGGGCACGGTTCCCCTCCCAAGGCTCTGGGACCCTTGAGGTGGTGAAACACAGAGCAGCCCAAAGCAGCCCGTGGTGTCTGGTTGTCTGCAGTGAGCTTGACTGTGGCCAGCCGCATGGAGTCTAATGTGAACACACACACAGGACCTTCCCTAGACATGCTCTGATAGGAGACATAGCCTCCCCGGCAGAGGCAAAGGCCACAGGCACAAAAGATGCTCTCTCTCTTTCTTAAAATTAATGGCATGTCATCCCAGAGTGAAGAGAAGCCTCACGAGGGAGATCTCTCAGTGGGAGATTCATCAACAATCAACAGGTATGAAGTGGGGCTTCTTGGGCCAGGACTATGCAGGTAGAGGAAGGGCCTGACGACAGGGTTCCTGGTCTCAAGAAGCTCAGCTTCTATTTGGGTAATGAAGGGTCCTGTGCCCAGAGGGTCAGGGGTGAGAGATAATGAGAGGTTCTCTGCAGGAGGTAGGACTTGTTCTGGTCTTTGAAGGATGAATAGAGTTGACAGAGGCAGAGGGGAGTGTTCAAGGTGGCTGGGCAGTGAGTGCGGGTCTGCTAGGGCAACAGGGGTCATGTTGAGGGTAATGGTTGATGTTCCTTGGTAGCTGCTGGTTTCACTGCATGTGTTTTTAATAGCTTTGTGGGCATAGGATGACATGCAATATGCTTCATATATTTAAAGTATATAACCTGATAAGGCTTGACTCAGGTATGCACCAATGAAACTATCCCCATGATCAAGATGATGAGCTATCCTCCACAAGAGATCCTCAGAGATCTTTTGTAATTTCTGCTCCCACCACTCCAAGATCTCTGCATTACCTAGTACCTGCTGCCACCATTAATTTGCATTTTTGAGTATTTTATGAAAATGGAATTTGTGATATGTGTATATCATCTCCATTCCACTTCTCTCTCTTTGTGAATGACACTAAAGCAAGGACCATGAAGTCCCTCCCTTTCACATTTATCAAATAAACAGATAACCTGGCCCCAAAGGCAAAGAGATTGGGAGAGAATAAAGGGCATGATGTGCTTAAAGAATCTGTGTCTTGGACCCTCAAGAATAGCCTCCTGCCCTGCCGTTGTGGCTCAGTGGTTGAGCGTCAACCCATGAACCAGGAGGTACAGGTTTGGTTCCTGGTCAGGGCATTTCCCCAGATTGTGGGCTGGATTCCCAGCAGGGGGTGTGCAGGAGGCAGCTGGTTAATGATTCTCATCATTGATATTTCTATTTCTCTTTTCCTCACCCTTCCTCTCTGAAATCAATAAAAATATATCTTAAAAAATAAAGAATAGTCCCCTGCCTTTAGGAAAGTGAAATACTATCATTGTCATCTTCTGGCAACTCTGAATGTTCAGGGACTTATTCAGGGGTCCCCGCAAGAGAACCTCTAGCCCTGCAGGTATGACTGACACCACTGTGGCAGTGATTCTGTCTGTAGTATTCCCTTCTTCTTTCCTACCATCTCTGGGGTGGTGTCCTCTCCCATACCTCCCAACTCTGCTTATGTCCTGACCAGCTGGTGGCATGCTGCCTCCCTGGTGGGGGCAAAACAGATGCCCCTCTGAGCTCTTCCCTGGGAGAACTCTAAAGCTGCACAATTAACAATTTCCCTGTTCATTTTCCATCCCCTTGTGGCCCTGGCCTTTGACGATGGATGGATGGCCGTATCATAACATGCCTTCCACATCATTTGTCACGTCCCGGCACGGTGACAACAGCTTTGCTGTTTCCAGAAGGCCAGGAACTAGAATGTCAGGCAGGGAAACTAAATAACTTCACCCTCAGTGCCCAGTTCCTTCAGTGAAGGGCTGCAGGCCACTGAGAGCTGGTGGGAGCCACTGAGCTATCGTGGCCTGGAGGGAGTGTGTCTACCAGCCGGAGTATGGCTCTGAAGGTTCTATTCTGACCATGGCTGGTCCTAGAGAATTGATTCAGAAAAATAAAAGGGAGCTTTGCAGAGAGTGGAGATCAGTCCTCTTCCCTGGAAAAGTGAGCCACAGTGCTCTGACATCCTGCAGCGAGGTGTTGTCTGCTGGGCAACTGTAATTAATAGGCAAAGAGTTTGCTATGGAGAATAATAGTAACAATCATATTAACAGGGATGTCAGCTGATGCCCAAAGTCTGAGAAAAATATATGCCAAGTACCCTGGCATTTTAGAGTGACAGGGTAGCCCATTTATAAAGTACTTTACAAGGAAGTGACCCCAGATGTTCTGTCAACATTAGCTCATCACCAAGCCCCCAGGGTATAAAGGAAAAGAGGTGGGAGATGGGGGTCCCTTTGGGGAAAATTGTCAACGCTAATGACTTATTCCCCCCACACCCCAAGTAGGAAGGGGAGATGGAGGCTTCCCCTTTAATCAGGGAGACTGCTTGGGAGCTTTTCATGTGTCTTCTGGCCTTTGCTGGGCATGGTGGCTGGACTCTGTTGGCCAGTGTGGGCAGGCAGGAAGGAACCAGAGCTGCCCTGGGGACAGCAGGGCTTTTGGGGTGCCACCAGACCTGGATGTGGGTTTCTTGCAGAGCAGAGGAGGTTCTGAGGGAGAGGTCGGCATAGTCCTGCTGCCCACGAGAAGCCCTGGAGAGACGAGGAGGTAAGATGGGGGTGACTGCAAGATGCTAGTGACCATAGGGATGCCTAGGGCCACAGGAACCATTGTTTTGTCAAGAGATTGCAAGATTGGGGTCCTCATAGAAGCGCCCCATGAAAATAAGAAGTAGCGTTGGATGGCATTCTCTGTGTTCCGACAGCACCAGCTGGATTATGTCTGCACCACCCCAAGAGGACCTTTGCCGCCCCTTCTTCTCCCTCCCTCTCCCTGTACTCGCCCCTGTGGGCCCAGGAGTGAGTACTGCAAGGGGAGGAAGGAGGAGCAAAGAAGCCAACTTCTCCCCTCTGACCTCCAAGGCTGCTGTTGGCCTGACACATGGGATGGTAAACAGGAGGAGGTTTTAGAGTCTTAACATTACATGGAACTGGGTTTTTTAAAATCTGCTCTCAAAGGAGGTCACTTGCTTTTCATCTGAGGGGCAGAGAAGGTGTAGGAGACGTGTTGGAAGTGATAGGAAGCAGGGGGGAGTGATCCCATAGAAGAGGTTGGCAGGGGCAACTGTGACCAAGTCCGCTCTGTGGCTTGTGCCCTATGGAGTCTGCTTTGTGCAGTTAACCAGCTGCAGGTACATAATGCCTCACTTTCCAAAATATGTCTGTTCATATGATCCATCCGGCCTGCCTTCCTGTCACCTGGCTGGGTGCATGTGACCTGTGCAAGCCTCTCTGTGCTCAGACGCCCTTTGTGTCCTTACCCTTGTTGGGCCACACGTGTGACCATTGCCATCTGGGGACTGGTCCCTTGGGGCCTCTGTGCCCATATCAGGAGAGTCCAGCCCTTGAGCAGAGAGATCCAGGGGACACCCTGGAGGGTTCCCAGAGCTCTAGAAGCTCACCCCAGTGGCCTCCCTGGCAGTCTGTAAAGGGGACAGCATTGTGCACCCAGACCGTCAGAACTGTTCAGGGAAGAGGACTGCCCTGATCCTTTATTGTCACTGTCTCCCAGTCATGACCCCACCCTCTGTGCAGTGAAGCCCACCTCTCCACGCTGCCCCCAACGTGCCCTGCACTCTCCCCTCCTGAGGCTCCGCTCATGCTTTTCTCTGTGCTTTACATGCTCACTTCCCATCTCCACTCTACAAGCTTTGACTTCCTCCAAAGTCACATCAAATTCCTATCCCCAGGCTCCCCCCATGCCTTTCCTGATGCCTAATGTGAGTTGATTCTGTCCTTCATCCTACCCCAGATTGCTTGTGTCTGTGTGGTCACCATGGTCACAGTTGCTGGGATCATGTTGTTTGTGGTGGTTGGTCTCCCTGGTCTGTGAGCTCTTAGCACACAGAGATATAGCCTCACTCATGTCTGTCATCCCAGAAAACCTTAGAGTGCTCACTGAACATTTGTTAAATGGAAGTAAATTGCAAATTATCACTTAGGGGTGAATTGTGAAGGGTGTGTCATCTAGCCTGTCAAAAATACATTAAAAATAATGGTACCTGAGACCTAGCAAACGTTAAACTCCACCAGAGTATTGTACGACCTATGCATCTTCATAGAACCAAGGGCTTCAATTCCTTTGGCTCGTTGCTGAGTCCAGTGAATCCTGTGTAAACCCAAATGGGGGTAGGGGGGCGTGTCCATCCTGATTGAAAAAAGAAGGGAAGTTGGTGATCTGGTTAATATCCTCCACACCCACTCTGTTTCCAGGTAAAGGAAAATCCAACTAATTGGGGAAGCAGAGGCCAAGTTGTGGGGGGATGTGTTGTAATTCAGGATTAGTGATGGCTCCCAGTATCACAGGAGAGAGAGTCGTGTATTCCAGCAAGGCCTAGGGCTGATAATACTGGTCCAGGTGGAGAGTTTTAACACAAATACAAAAATATGGCAACTTAAACATAAGTTTTGAGCAAAGTGGTGACCTCAAAGTCAAGGATGAGAGAGTAGGGTGTGGGGACGCGAGGTGGAGTTTTCATGCACTACAGAAAGGGTGACAGGCATGCGGACAACAGCATCCGCAGCCACTTCTGTGCCCAGTTGTGCTTGGCACTCTGATCAGGGGCCGGCGAGGCATTGGCAATGGAGCATTGGCCTTCTGCCAGGCCACGTGGCCTCCGCTTCCACAGGGTCAGGCGCTGCTATTTTGCTTGCTCGCTGCTCCTGATCATTTTTCTGGTCTGCCTTTTATTTTTCCTTCAGACCTTTTGGTACCCAATGATTTTTGATTAATTTATTTACCATCGCTGGGTGATTGATGCTGTTTGGTGCTGGTACTTTGTAACTTTCCAATTCTTCTAGTTGTCAATGTGACAGCCTCTTGATGATTAATTAGATCCTGTCCCTTGCTCTTTTCATTCTCCCTGGGCACCAAGGCTCTCAGTTTTCAGCAAATAGAAGTATTTCGGAATGCAGATTTAATGATTGAGAACACCCAACGAAATCCAGAAAGATCTATGATACTTTCACTCTCCTTTACTTTCTCACTGAAATTTAATACATAATGTTTTTCCCCTCTTTGCATCTACTTTAAACTTTAGAGGTCCTCTTGCCATTTCGGAATCTCCCACGCTGTTTCCTGCTCTTCTGGTTTCCCTGTCTAGGCATGGTTCTATCTCACGTTCTCTGTTTCTGTCTGTTTCCTTGTTTTAAAGGAGCTCTTTGAGTTCCTCTACATAATGCAAAAGTTTGGGATGGCGGTGACAAAAGGGAATGGGTATTTGTTAAGTCCCTATTATTTTCTACCAAGTTCATAAAATATTTATCAAGCACTTATTATATGCCAGAAAAACTCCTGGAATCTTCATCAAAGCATGCATCTTTATCTTTATTTTCTAGACAAGGAAGTTGAGGCTCTGGGAGAATAATCAATACACTTTATGTCATACAGATAGGAAGTGGCAGAGCAGGGATTTAAACTGAATCTTTCTAACTTTAACAACTTGTATTATTTTCCATGATGCTACTCGAAAGGTGATCAAGATGGATGAAGCAATGCCTACAGCCTCAGAATTTGAAAGAGACATAACTTTGTCTGTACAGGTGGTTCTCACACATACACAATTAGACCCATGCTTGACGAGCTACATAAAAATCACTCAGAATGCGTATTCATTCCTGTACCTTTCCAAAATTGTTCAAGTCTGATTGGCCCAGAACTGTTTCAAAACACTGGCTATGTTTTTCTAATTCCCAGCTAGGCTAACGAACTGGTGCCCTCAGCCATCTATTACCTGGTGAGAGACTTTCTTGACATCTTCACTGAGAAATGGCCATCCAATCCCTGTGATAGGAGGCACCACCCACGTAGTAACTTTCATGAGTGAGCCGTCCTTAATAGTCCTTAATACTTTTGGAAAAATTCTTCCTCCCATTGATCTGTCATCAGTTCCTCTGTCACCACGGTCTGTGGTCCTTGTGATATAAATGATAGGCACCGCTTATTAAGTGCTCTCTGTTTGCCAGCATCATGCTAAATGTTTTAGATCTATGATGCCACTCAAGTGCCACAGCAACTCTAGGAGGCTGGAGTGATTACTATTCTTCCCACATTGCAGAGGAGATAACTTCATTCTGGTGATACAAATCATATGTTTATTCCTTCTATTCTATATCATCTCTCCAGATGTTTGCAGATAGCATCCTCCCCAATCCCGCTACATTTGCATACTTTAATAGGACAAAAACATTCACTGGGTACTGGCTTTTTCCCAGGCAAGGAGCTAACTAAAGAAGGTCCCTCTCCTGGAGGCTCTTCAGTCTAATGGGGAAGACCCAGGTGGACTGGAACTCTGATGTAGTTTTATCTGTGAGCCTTGCCTCTCTAAGTGGACTAAGAGTCTTTAGGGGCAAATCCTATATATTCTCCTCTTTCCTCCCCTACAGCCAAAGGATTGGACTTGTGGTGGGGAATCAGTCAAGACACATTGTTATGGGTTCACTGAGACTCTTGATTTTGCTCCCCATGTTTCCTAGCCAAATCATGTGATGGAGCAGAGAGGCAGGTATGGGGCTCTCTTGGATTCCTGAAACATAACCCTTTGGGATGGCTCTTGGATTTCTTTGGAGTCCATGCATCTGTGATGTGGGAATGTCTCTCTGGGAGACAATAGCTGTGATGGTTAATTTTTCAACTTGATTGGGCTAAGGGATGCCCAGTGAGCTGGTAAAGCATTATGTCAGCCTGTGTTTGTAAGGCTGTTCCTAGAACAGATAAACATCATGGTCAGTAGACTGAGTGAACAAGATCCACACTCACCAGTGTGGGTGGGGATCATCCAATTTGTTGAGGGGCCCACATAGAACACAAAGATGGAGGAAGGGTAAGTTCATTCTCTCTTCTTGATCCGGGACATTATCTTTTCCTGCCTTCGGACTCTGGGAGTTACACCAGGGCTCCCCCGCCCCTTCCTTTGCCCCCCTCACCCCCTCACCTTTCTCAGGCATTGGACTTGAACTGAATTATATCACTGGATTTCTTGGTTCTCTAGCTTCCAGAGGGCATATTGTGTCATATCTCAGCTTCCATAACCACATGAGCCAATTCCCATTAAAAAAAAAAATCCCCTCTTACATATCCTACGTGTTCTGTTTCTCTGGAAAACTCTAAACCAATAGCTGACCACAATGTTCTAACCCAGTAGATAAGAAATCGGGATTTTTAACAAAGAACACGTGGTTGGTTATCCTATCCACATCACTGACTTTCTCCATGACCTGGCATCTATCCATATTCTAAGCCTTCATTATTCCTATCTGCTAAATGGGAATATCAATTCCTTATTAGTTCTACGGGACAGGTAGAAGGAAAGTATTAGTTATTACTAATGTACTTCACACTGCTTGGTGACACTAGCTGCAGAATATAGATCTTTCTTGTTATAAACAAGTGATACTAAACAAAACCAAGGAATAGTAAATTATGAATTACAGAAGTGATAAATTATGGCGGTAGTTATTATTTAAATTGCAGAAATATTTCTCATTTGCAGCCCAGGGTTTCTTTAGCAAGCAATCTATCTTGTGCTTTTAAAAAGTAATTCAATTTACAAAAATTTGATTTGCATGCAACTTTTTAGAAACATTTATCATGTAAAGTGAGACATCATCTGACTAAATTAGAGAATTTACCAATATGTTTTGGCTTGGGAGGAATATCGCTTCCTCCAAGGATGTGAATATTGGCAAATTGGATCTCGCTTCTGCTCTTCTCCAACCGAGACTCTCCAAGTCCAGTTTCGAAGCATCTGGCCTGCGAATTAGTCGTGGTGGTGGAAATACTTGGATTCATGCTTGGATTTCTGTCCACAAAGCACTCGTGACTTCAGGGAAGCCGACCTCCTAAGGTCTGGCTTCTCTTATCTGGAAAACGGGACTGTTGGAGTTGATGGTCCCTTCCAGCACTGGGGTTCACTGACTGTGCTGAGACCCACCGATCTGAAATTACAAAGGACAAGAGCTGGCTTGCTGTCACTGTGTAATAAATGTTTCATCGATGGATGACTAAAGCATTGATTCTCATTTCTTTCCAAAGAGAGTCTGAAAATTCCAGAGTTTATGAGAAAAACAAAACCAGTCCAGGAAACCATTCCCCTTCGCCTTCGCCTTGATGTCTCTGGAGCATTTTTTTTGCGTCTTTAAGTCTGGTGAGGAAAAGACATTAGCTCTGTGTGCGTATTTCAAGTTGCATTTCAAGTTGTGAAATTGCAGATGATAGCAGTTCCAAGTACCAGAGAGATACAGGGCCCTGGTGACTCAGCTCCTGTCCCCTTGCATTTTCCCTGCACAGCTGGGCGCCTGCCTATGCATTTGCTGCCAGCAGCCAGCGACCCACCTCACAAGGGCCTAGGAGGTCTGTGCCTCCACCCCTCCCCCTCCCCAAGCCATGACTCACCAGAGGAGCTTTTCGATCCTGTCAGAGGTGTTGTTTCTTCCTAAAAGTGGAGGGCAGAGAGCTGTTGCTAAGGAAAGCCATTAGCATGCTGACAGCTCCACAGTCTCAAATGAAGAGGTCTGGCCTCCACTGTTTGACTCTAATCAGGAAATCCTTTTTAGAAGGATTTGTCAGTGTAAGAAAACAAGCTCCTGAACTAAATGAGGATCTGGATGTGTTCCCTCCTCTCCCAAGCTGCCGTGCCAGGCGGATGAGTGGGCCCTCGGGGCTTTGCGTGTGGCAAACTTGCTTCTGTGGCACATTTTAATTCGGAGCTCCCGAAGGTGTCTGTGTTCCCAAGAACTGCATTTCTGGATCAGCACCCTAGACGGTTTGGGGCTCGTCTCTCCTTCCCTCCTACTGGCTGGCTCCCTTGGCAAGGCCGCCCAGGCTTCAGGACTCTAATCTGATTGTCTTTTTCTTTTCCCTCCCAGTAATGAATTCGCCGCATGTCTCTGGGAAATTAAGGTAATCCATTATACTGTTGTCTCCCTATCTTTGCAGCAGGGGTAATAGTATTTAACCCACTTTTGCAGTGTGCTCAGTAGCCTGTCAGGGTCTCTTCTATAGAAGGACAACTGGAAAACATCGCAGTAAACGCTCCTGAACTGTAGACTTTGAAAATACATGGGGCCAAACGGCAAATGGCTCAGTGATAACCAGGTCAGCAAACAAAACCAGCTGTTGGCCACTCTTTCTACCATTCTGCTTTTCTCCTCTCCCTCTTTCCACATCCTTCCATTTCTCTAAGATCATGTTGTCCCCAGACAAGAATCTTTGGGGGGAACCTGGAGTTTTGGTCGTTACAGGACAGTGCCTGCTGCTCATGCAGATCCTACCACCTCTTAAGCTGGGAGAGCCTCATATCCTGCAGAGTTCCCAACAGACTGTGCTTAAGAATACAGAAATGTGTGCCCAGCTCAGAAAGTTGCATGAAGGACTGGGGGCAGCTGGTCTCTGGGCCTCCATTCTGTGCCTGTGGTTTCATTTCCAGTGCAATTTGGGACCCAGGCACACTTAGGATGTCCCGTCGTGTCATGTGTGTGTCCGGCTGATTTACTCATCTTCCCTCTGGTGGAAATATTTGTTCACACGAATCACAGATCTGAGGCCTGGAGGCCACTCCTGGGCAAGGCAAAGGTGCTCCCTAGCCTTCTCGTCTGTCTCCTCTTTGCAAAGATAAAGGTGGCCATGAACATTCCAGGAAGTGAGGAGAGAGAGCCCTTCAGAAAGTAGAGTGAGCCCAGCCTGGGGATCAAAGACAAAGTCAAGACTGAACCCTTGCATGTTTGCAAGGCCGGTTTCTGGAGGGGACAGGGCAGTAGTTGTGCCCAGAGGCCTTAGATGTCCCTCCCACGTGCACTCAGAGTCCCCTGTATTCAGTGTTAGAGTTCCATTGCTTGGGTTTGGGACTGTTTGGGAATTCTCAGGAACACTATGGAGATAGCCTGGAGGAGAACATTCCTCCCATGCTTCCTGCTGATGCTGTGTGCTCCTCTCCATCGAGGGTCTCGTGGCCATAAATCCTCCCCTGCCTCCTCCCTCCCCCCGCCAAACCTCCTGAGACACATCACTGTTCTGACTATGTGTAAGAGGTCAACTCAAAGAGCCAGAAGGGTGCTGTGGCCGGGAGCTCCTGCTGTGGGTGGGAAGGGAAAGGACTCTGGTTCTCCCCTCAATGTTTCCTGTTTCCTCCTGGGCCCTGACTGCCACTTACACAGCGTGACTGGGGTTGGGATGGGCCCACAGGAAGAGCTCTCCTGTGATAATGCAGGAAGGAAGGGGGCATCGATCTGTCTGCAATTACAGGCTCAATGCGTTTCCCTTGAATTTTTAGAAAAACCAAAGGTACTTTGCAAGTGCACTGGAGCTTCCAATTAGGCATTTAAGTTCCCCATTTCTATTTCCCTAATGACTGGACTTGCTCTCTTGCTTTATGAAATGAAAATGGCTTTATTTGGGCATGAGGATGCAGCCGGCTGCATGCTTAATATGCTTCTGCAACCAGTCCTGCCTGTTCCTCTCATGTGCGAAGGGCAGAATAATACATGCTGGTGCTATTTCTCCTATGTATCCATGGTCGTTTGCTCTGGTCCCATATCTTTGCTGAGGGCAGAAGTGTCTGGAAGGCTGGCATTTGAGCCTTTGAAGGAAAGATGTCCTCGAAGGCGGGGGGAGCTGGCTGCAAGGCCCTGCTCCCTGTGTGCAGGGGTGGGTGTAGGGTTGTGGACTTATCAGTTGCTGAGTGGTGGGAAGCAGGGATGCGGCCAGTTCACTTTATGCAAACGAGTTGAAACAGAGAAGTGGAGGACAAAGAAGAGGCAGCAGAGGGACCTCAGCAGAGTTGTAAGAAACAGCAGGATAGCCCTAGCCGGTTTGGCTCAGTGGATAGAGCGTTGGCCTGTGGACTGAATGGACTGAAGAGTTGTAGGCTCCATCCCCAGTTGGGGGTCGTGCAGGAGGTAGCCGATCAATGAGTCTCTCTCATCATTGATGTTTCTCTCTCCCTCTCCCTTCCTCTCTGAAATCAATATATATATATATATATATATATATATATATATATATATATATATTTAAAAAAAAGAAATAGCAGGACGAAGAAGGAAACTCTGTGAGGTACAGATCTAGGGGTTAAGTAGTTCTTTCTTCACTGGGAGGGCGGGGTGGTGGTGGTGGTGGTGGAGGGAGACTTACAAGCAAAATACATGCCCATTTCAGAAAGACATGCACAGAGTCAGGCCCCCAGGTTCCAGAAAGCCAATGGTCACCCCCTTTTTGGCTCCTTGGCTTACAGAACACATGGAATCAGGGTACTCACATGTTGTTGGATGTGTTCATAGCCTTGTTCACATACCTGGGCAGCGTGTTTGAAAGCCTCTTCAGAAGATCTCAGGTGTCCTCCTGTTGGCCCATAGCTCACCCTTCCCTGGAGCCCTGCACAACCCTATGCCTCTGAGTATGTCCCAGCCAGCGCTCTGCAAACCTGTTAATGCTCTTAATCTGTACTGTGGTTCTCAGCACTGTCTCCCCATGTCATGCATATACCATCATGTGATTTCCTCCGCTGGCCCCCAGGGTGAATAGCTGGGCACAGATAGTGTTCCCAGGAGGCATGTCATGTGACTGACAGGAAGTAGGATGGTAGCATTGGCAAAGCTGGACCTCGCCCTTTCTGCCATCTTGGCTTGGGATAGCAGGTCGGGAATTCCCCTTGGGTTTCCTGTTGCTGCCTCTGGATGGGCCAGCGGTTTTTTGGTTTTTCCTGTGGCTGGTTCAATGCAGGACCCTCCTTGGAGAAGACCTCAGCCCTGGCTTTGACACCTGGAGTGCTTTGCAGAGTAGAGAGAAATCTGTCTTTGTGTGCTCTGTGACTGCTCTTGACTTGTTGTCTAAATTGCCCTGGATCAGACCTGAGATTATGAAGGGCCTTGGCCATTGCTGTGAGGCATCTGTGGCTAAAAAACAGAAAAAGGAGAGATCTCACGTGGGTCGGCTCCTTCTTATTTCTGGGAACACCCTGGACCTTCCTCAAAGCGCATCACCAGCTCAGCAGCCTTGGCTGGCCTGCAGATGGAAAGGCCTGCTTTCCAAGTCTGAAGGAGACCCTGAGGTCATTGTGTCCATTCCTGGGCCTTCAGGTAGGATTAGCCATAAGCTGCCCTGCCTGAGGATAATCTCTTCTACTTGTAAAAGCATCCGGAGCACACCCCATCTCTCTCTAGACCCTTCATTGCAACTTTTAACAACCTTCGCCATGAGGAAATTTCCCCCCTTAGCTATCCTAAATCCCTTATGCTGGGGATTAAGCTCCCTTCCTTATTCGATCCTCCCTAGTCACTGCTAGACTTAGCCTGCAGTGCCTAAGAACTCTTCTGATACCTGAAGAGTGTATTAAATCCGGGCTGTCTGCCTTCTCCCTAAAGAATCCCTGCTTCTTTTTCTCCCAGCTCTGCTGCCCATCTGGTCTGCCTCCCTGGTGGGGAGCCCACATCACACACAGGAGTCTAGTAGGTTTCTGACCCATCTTGGATCTAGGGAGAGTCTTTCTGTTCACACACACAAGTGGGGTTTGTGTGATGGTGACAGTCTCAATCACAGGTTATGATCACCTTTCAATCTATTAGCATAGAAGACATTTTCTTTACTCCCTGGGATATTGAGGGAAAAATACTCCCTCTCTCACTACAAAATCACCATCATTTTATCTGCTCTAACATGGACCGCTACCACCACCAGAAACAAGGAAAAGGGAGAATGGAGACCATTCTGAGTGCCTGTGGCTCTTTGGGAAGCTTTTGATGAAAGCAAGTAGCCTGTGTTTGCAGAGTCAGCCAGTTGGTTGGATATCACCAATTCTCTTGGTCTGTTGCTTCTTCTTCCTTTTCTTTCCTATGTCCTCCCTGACCTTCTGGCCTCTGTCTCCTTTTCATGGTGCCAGCATCCTCATGCTGTGCACCTGTTGCCTGTCCTCCACCCCCATCTTCCACTCCACCCAGCATGCTTCACCCCACAATTGCTGCACCCAGGTCCCATATTCTGCTTGCAGCAGATCTTCATTCCAAACCACCACGCAGGTCCCCAGAGATCTTCTCCCTCTGCACTGGATGAAGACAAAGATGGGTGAGCCATCATCCACCTTCCTCAAGGAGAGTGAAAGTGAGGCAGGGACTTGAGACATAGGTGTGGAGAATTACAAAGAGCAGATAGGATTTAACCCTGCTGTCCCCAATAACAGAAGGTGGCAAAGGGAAGCCCTCAGACCAGGCAATAGGTGCAGAGGACCTCAGACTGGTGGTCAAAGGGGGCTTCCTGCAGGAGGTGGGCTTGGGTGTGAGCTGGGACTGGGGCAAAGGTGTTGGATAGGACTTAAGTAGAAGTTACTAGGAGGCACTTGATTGACTCATAGCTTTTTTGCTTCCTCCCACCTCAATCCTTCCAATTCTTCCCACCTGTAGTTTCCAGGAGACTTCACCTTCTTCTTTTTTTAATTCAATTCATAAATGCAACAATATTTACTAAGAATCTTCTATGTGCTGGAATTATTCCAGGCCAGATCCTTCCAGTAGTGTGCTGGGCACACTGGGGGACCATGACTGGATTCAGGTGTGTGGGATTCTGATTCCCTCAGTTCCTGGGCTGGATGTACAGGGCTTGGCTGGTCTGGGCTCTGGAGTGCTGGTTACCTCCAACTGCTGAGCAATCCTTGTTGTGCTGTGCAACATTCTCACCTGTGCATGTGCTCCTGCCCTGGGCCTTGGGATGCAAGGTCATAAGGCAGGCAAAGATCTACTCCAGTGGAGTGTGGTAGCAGGATTCTAAGGGGGTTAGCAAGATTCCTGCCCCCGGTATACATACCCTGGGTCATCCTCTCCCTTGAGTGTGAATGTGGACAGTAAATGTGATGGGACAGTCACTCTTGCAACAGGTTATGTTATATGCTCAGTTGACTTTAAAAGCGGTGATCCTGGCATAGCTGACATTCAGCTGGTCCCTTCTGGGCCCTGGGCTTTTCCTGGTGGGAGAGACTCACAGAGTAGGACAGCCTCCACATCAGGTAGATCCTCTGTTTCTGGCTTTGCAGTTGGAGGGCCCAGGGCAAGGCACGTGTGTGGCCTCTGGGAGCCCAGGGCAGCCCCTGCCTGAAAGCCAGCAAGGGAACAGTGTCCCGGTCCTGAATCTGCAAGGCACTGGATCCTGCCACCCCTGCGTGGACCTGGAGGAGGACCCCAGCTCCAGATAAGACTGTGGCCCAGCAGGCACCTCTCTTAGTCTTGTGAGGCCCAAGCAGAGAACTCAGCTCCACTGGCCCCAACTTCAGACACGGAACTGTGGGCTGAGACGGGCGCTGCTTTGGGCTGCTACATTCGTGGGAGTTTGTTATGGAGAAAACTCCATGGGGGAAGACAGAAAAAAGTGGACATGAAAGGTTCAATAGTGGTGAGGGTTGTGCAGAAGATCAGGACCCGGGCATGTTGTGGAGAGCGAGCACTGTGATTCCTCTCCCAGGGTTAGCTGAGGAAACCTCCCCTTCGCTGGGCGATCCACTCACCCTTCCTTCATTTTTCCCATGAGTATTTATCGAGTGACTGCTGTATGTCCAGCCTTGTACGAGGGGCTGTGGATACCACATCAGATAGTGTCCCTTTTCTTTAAGAAACACATTCTTAAAGGGGAGATTGATTTTTTAAAAAGTGTAAAAACAATGAAGCCAAAAAAACAAAACAAAACAAAACAAAACAAAAAACCCCTACCACCAACCCAATACAAGTGGAGGTAAGTGCTATGAAGGAAATAAACAAAGAAACTAAGTGCTTGGGCCTGGAAACTCCCAGAAGGACTAACTCCAGGTTCTGAAGGTATAATTTAATGAACGAACAAATGCACAAATCAATAATTTCCCTGCCCCTGGATTTGCTGTATTCTGCTTAATTTCTCTTCTCCGAGTCTGTTTCTCCTGGGAGCATTCTGTGGGGCGGGGGAGCAGATATCCAGGAAAGAGTTTGAGGAGAGGTAGCGGCTCCAGGTGGCCAGAAAGTGGGACCATGGGGCAGCATCGGACAGAATGTCAAACTACAGCGGGAAGGCCGGGGAGGGGTGGGAGGGGGCGGTGTTAAGAGATCAACTGAAGGACTTGTATGCATGCATATAAGCATAACCAATGGA
>PVJC01035081.1:0-18443 GCA_004026665.1 Murina feae
GTTCGAGACAGCAGTAGAAATTTTCACTTACACATTCGCCTTCAGAATTTAGAATTTCAAATGTTCTTGTAATAACAATTGATGACATAATGAGATTCTAACTCAGTTGGGAGTGTGCACTTATGAAACTTAAGGCTGCAATTTTAGATAAAAATGTATTAAAAGTTGTAGAATGTTAAATTTCAAGATGTTTATTTTGCATAAGTTTCAGTCAAATGAAATAAGCTGTAGCTATCTATGTAATTATGTATGTTACTAAGTACAAAAAATTTTAGTTTGATTATAGCAACTCCAGCAATTTATGTTTTCATGTATTTATTATTAAAAATCATAAACAATTTAAATGATGAAATATTTGAAATTTTAGAAAATGTGTTATTTTTACCAGATCTAAAAATAAGTTTACTACATTACTTTTTACTTTTTATTTCTTAATATTGGTTAATTAAATTGGGGTGATACTGATTAATTTATATGGCTTTTTTAGGTAGCACAATATATAGTGGATGTATAAAATAACAGAGACCAAAAATGGAAACTACCTGGATAAATTTATAAGAATGATTTCTTTTTTTCTAAATCAGAGTTGACAACTGAATAAAAAATAATAATGTATTGTGGGTGTAAGAGATAAAAATAAAATGCATGACATTAACACAAAGGCTTAGAAGGAACACAAGTAAATATACAATTTTAAGATTTTTATATTTTACATTAAAAATATAATGTCTCATGAAAGTAGATTATGGTTGTTAAAATTTATGCTACAAATTTCAAAGCAAAAAATAGCATAAGTAAACAAAGAGTTAGCTAATAAGTTGACAAAAATAGAAAATGCAGGAGATATTGCCTTAAATGTTAACAGAATATTTGGCTGATGGGACTTGAACAAATGTTCATGGGAGTAGTATTAAGGAGTTGGGGAGGAGGGGAGGAAATTATAGGCTTAAACACCTTTGTTGGAGATGCTTGTTCTGAAATAATATTAAAGAAGGGACCTTTGACTTTAAAATTTACTTAGATTTTTTTTATCACTTAGCAGTAAATATGTATTGTAGAACATTTAGAACATATGGATTGCAAAGAAAAGAAATATAAGTATTGCCTAGTTCTCCCAAATGGTGAAAACAGTAGTAAGGGTTCTCTTTATCACTGTCCTATATAATAAAAGGCTAATATGCAAATTGACCAAATGGCAGAATGGCCAGTTGCTATGATGTGCACTGAACACCAAGGGGCAGATGCTCAACACAGGAGCTGCCCTCTGGTGGTCAGTGTGCTCCCACGGAGAGTGGGGTGCCACTCAGCCAGAATCTGCTCACAATTGGCAAGCACAGCGGCGGTGGTTGGAGCCTCTCCTGCCTCCAGAGCAGCACTAAGAATGTCTGACTGCCAGCTTAAGCTGGCTCCCTGCAGGGAGCAGGATTAAGCTGTCAGTTGGACATCCCTCAAGGGCTCCAGACTATGAGAGGGCACAGGCTGGGATGGTTCCCCCGACTCCCCCCCAAATGCATGAATTTTGTTCACCAGGCCTCTAGTATAAAATGAACACAGTGATGAAGTCAAAAATAAGGAAAGTTATCTCTAATATAAAAATTCCAACTAATAAGTGATTATGAGAAGTAGAGTGTTAGTATTTGCCATTTTTAAAATAGCAGTCCAGACCCTGGTTATCAAAGGCTGCTAAAACTATTGAATGCAATTTTGAGGTGAAACTTCATAATTTTGAGACAATATTTTCCCCTTGAAAAAGGGAAATACTGTCTAGCAAAAAGAGTCTACAGGAAATATATCTGGTAGATACCTTTGTAATAGATTGATCAGAAATATCACTTCTGAACTAATCAATTACAATTTCAAGAATGAGTAGCAGTGGATCTTTTTAAGGGATGAGAAAGAAAACATATTGTACCACTTACAAGTAGAATATAGAAAAAAGACATTCATATGTACATATAAAGTGTGAGTAAATATAAAAATATGGAAATGATTTGCAGATGAGGTAATTACACAAAAATGCTATAAAGATGTTCTTTCCAAAGAATGTAAGCTAAATGTACAATGTTAGCAAAAAAATCTTATTTTAAATGATTTTTCAAACTGCCATTAAGTACTTAGTGATTACATAGAAAAAAGAGAAAAATAGATTTTATGGAGGAGGAAAAAAGAAAGGGTAGAGAAGTAGATAGAGAAGGAGAGATTAAACACTACAAAAGTAAATGAAGAACATATGCACTACTATTTACATAAGCCAAGATTAGGAGGTAGCCCAAGTTCCATTAGTAGATAAGTGGTTAAAAATCCCAGTAGTTCATATACACAATTGAATACACTGAGTCATAAAAAGGAATGAAATCTTACCTTTCAAAACAGCATAGATGGATCCCCTAACTGGTTTGACTCAGTGGATAGTGCGTCGGCCTGAGGACTCAAGGGTCCCAGGTTTAATTCTGGTCAAGGGCATGTACCTTGGTTATGGGCACATCCCCAGTAGGGAGTATGCAGGAAGCAGCTGATCAATGTTTCTCTCGCATCAATGTTTCTAACTCTCTATCCTTCTCCCTTCCTCTCTGTAAAAAATCAATAAAATATATATTTTTTAAAAAACAGCATGGATGGACTTGGAGAGCATTATTCTAAGTGAAATAAGTCAGTTGGAGAAAGATAAATATCATATGATCTCACTCATTTGTGGAATATAATGAACAACATAAACTGATGAACAAAAATAGAGCCAGAGGGAAAAAATATTCTAGAATATAACAGAAGTAATCCTGTTTACAGATTTTTAATATTTCCTCCAACTTTTGTGATATTATACTATGTAAGTACAGTTTTGGTAATATTGTTATACTTAAAATTCTTTTATTCTTGAAATATTAATTTTTATTTCATGTAATATATGTAAGATTTTTCTTGAATAATTAGGGTTTATTGCATGTAACATCATATTTAAAATCATTTTTCTTGAGATATTAAGTTTTATTGCATGTAACATTATTATATTTAAAACTAGAGGCCCGGTGCACAAAAATTTGTGCACTTGGGGAGGTCCCTCAGCCCGGCCTGTGCCCTCTCACAGTCTGGGACCACTGAGAGGATGTCCACCTGCTGACTTAGGCCCACTCTTTGGGGGAACAGGACTAAGCTGGCAGTCAGACATCCTTCTGGCAGCCCGGGAGCCTTCAGGGGATGTCCACTTGTCAGCAGGGAGCAGGCCTAAGCTGCAGTCAGGCATCCTTAGTGCTGCTGAAGAGGCAGGAGAGGCTCCCACCATCACCACTGTACTGGCAGCTATCAGCCTGGCTTGTGGCTGAGCAGAGCTCCCCCTGTGGGAGTGTCCTGACCACCAGGGGCAGCTCCTGCATTGAACATCTGAACCCTGGTGGTCAGTGCGTGTCATAGTGACCAGGCATACCCAGTAGTTCTGCTGTTAGGGTCAATTTGCATATTACCATTTTATTATACAGGATAGAGGCCTGGTCAGCTGGTTTGCCCTGAAGGGTGTCCCGGATCAGGGTGGGGGTCCCACTGGGGTGTCTGGCCAGCCTGGGTGAGGGGTTGAGGGACATTTTCAGGCTGGCCACATCCCCTTCAGGGAGAGGGGTCCCCTCTGGGTTAGGTGCCTGGCCAGCCTGGGTGAGGGGCTGATGGCTTTTTGTAGGCTGGCCACATCCCCTTCAGGGTGGGGGGTCCTGCCATGATGCCTGGCCAGCCTGGGTGAGGGGCTAATGGCTGTTTGCAGGCTGGCCAAGTCCCCCAGCAGAGACCCTCACCCCATGAGGGTGGGACCATCCTGAGTGAGGGGTTGATAGTTGTTTGTAGGCTGGCCACGGCCCCCAGAGACCCAAGCTCCCAGCAAGGCTGGCTGGAAATAGGTATCTGGGGTTTATTTACCTTCTATAATTGAAACTTTATTGCCTTGAGCGGAGGCCACAGACAGCCTAGGCAGGTGGGAAGGTTGGCTTCCTCCATCACCGGGGCAACCAAGCCTCCTGTTTGCTCTAGCTCATGGCTGCTGGCCACCATCTTGGTTGGGTTAATTTCCATATAATCACTCTGATTGGCTGGTGGGCATGGCTTGGGATGTAGTGGAGTGACAATTAGCATATTGCTCTTTTATTAGATTAGATGGTTTTTCTTGATAAAAATGAAAGTTGTATGACATCAATTTCTGGGATAAACAAAACTTTACCACTTATAGTCTCATAAACCATAAAAGTTACTCTCAATTATGACACCTATCTTTTTAAAATGGGTGAAATAAATGATGTTTCCCAGGATTTTGAGTGTCTTACTTCAAAATGCTTCTGCAATTTGGGTGACAAAAAGGTAAGGATTAAAAATTCCTAATGAGAATCATTTCAACCTCTTTTTTGTAATATTAAGATAAAAAAAACAAAAACAAACAAACAAACAAAAAACACAAAGATTTCCTGGAATTAAGCCACAATAAGTCAGACTTTAGTCACAACTATGAACTAGGAAAAACAATTCCCTACATTTGTAAATATAATTCATTTAATTTTTCTTGTAACCAGATTAAAAAGTATGATTAGCATAGCAAGATAGTCTTTTACTGAATCAGTATGAATTTGAACAAAGCAAATAGATACTAAAATGTTAAAGTCTAAGAAAGAGCCCTAACTGGTTTGGCTCAGTTGATAGAGCATTGGCCTGCAGACTGAAAGGACCCAGGTTCGATTCTGGTCAAGGGCATATACCTTGGTTGCAGGTACATCCCCAGTAGGAGGTGTGCAGGAGGCAGCTGATCGATGTTTCTCTCTCGTCAATGTTTCTAACTCTCTATCCCTCTCCCTTCTTCTCTGTAAAAAATTAATAAAATATATCTTTTAAAAAGTCCAAGAAAGAATCAGGCTTTTTTTTCAGAAACTTTTTTTTATCATTTTTTAAAATTTTTTTATTTAATTACAAAAAGTATTACAAAGATTAGTACAAATATCTTTTTTCCCCTGCCCTTCCCCCAGCCTCCTCTACCCCCCAGTGGTCTTTGCCCTTTGGTTATGCTTAAATGCACGCATAACAGTCCTTCGGTTGATCTATTATCCCCCCATCCCCCCTCCGTCCTTGTTGCTTTAATTTAACAGATTGTTTGATGCTGTTCTGCCTCTGAATCTGTTTCTGTTCACCAGTTCATAATGGTTATTATTATCCATAGATGAGTGACGACATGTGGTATTTTTCTTTCATTGACTGGCTTATTTCTTTAGAATATATCTTTACTAGTGGCCCGATGAATGAAGATTTGTGTAAGAATGGGCCTTCCTTACCCTGGCTGCCGGCACCACCTTTGCTCTGGCCTGGAGCCACCTTCCTCCTTCACATACTGCCCAAAGGCCTGGAGCAGGGGTGGGGCAGAATGCCTGCATCATTGCCATGGTGATGATGCGAGTGGCTCGGCCTCCGCCAACTTTGTTACGTCAATTTGCATATTCCCTCTTTATTGGCCATCTTTGTCGCAAAGTGATGGTCAATTTGCATATTCCCTCTTTACTAGATAGGATTGATTTCAGAGAGAAAGAGAGAGGGAGAGAGAGATAGAAACATCAATGATGAGAGAGAATCATTTGTTGGCTGCCTCCTGCACACCCCCTACTGGGGATTGAGCCAGAAACCTGGGCATGTACCCTTGACCGGAATCAAACCCAAGACCCTTCAGTCCCCAAGCCGATGCTCTATCCACTGAGCCAACCTGGCTAGGGCAAGAATCGGGCTTTTGAGTCATTCTCTCTTGAGGAATATAAGAACAAATTGTAAACACACACACACACACACACACATACACTGTAAAATTTTAACAGGTAAAGAGATCATTTTACTTTCTTGTCCAGAAAGTTGTCCTTGTGGCTGTTCTTTTACCTTGAACTCTGATTAAATGTATGCGAAGCAACTTTAAACGAAAAACCCACAAGTAGAAATTAAGTGGGTAAAAAGCACAGTAATCTCTCTATGCTTGCCAACTAGTTCTTTGCAACCACCTATCAAGTGGTTGCAGATGCTCAAAAGCTGGCTGTCCCTGTCCCAGGCGACCTGAGAGAGAAGACAGAGCCAGGTCCAGGCCACTGATTCGAGTCCATGATTCTTCCAGTGAGAAAAGAGCAGAAGCCCAGCCAGTGTGCTCAGTGGTTAGAGCATCAGACTGCGGACTGACGGGTCCCCAAGTTCGATTCCAGTCAAGGGCACAAACCTCAGTTGCAGGTTCCCTGGCCCCATCAGAGTGCATGCAAGAGGCAATCAATTAATATGTCTCTCACATTGATGTTTCTCTCTGTCTCTCCCTCTCCCTTTCACCCTCTCTAAAAACCAATGGGGAAAAAATTTCCTTGGGTGAGGATTAACAAAAAAAAAAGAGAGAGAAAGAAAACAGCAGTAAGAACAGCAGAAATATCAGCACCCTTCACAGTAGCCCAGTGTCCATGAATGAATGAATGGATAAGCAGAATGGGGTCCATCCACACAGTGGAATAGTTTGCAGCCATGAAAAAGGAGGTGGGCTCTGACCCAGCCTTTAATGTGGATGCATCTTGAATACAAGATGCTCAGTGAGAAAGCCAGACACACAAGGTCCATTTATTTATCTTATTTAAAAAAAAACCCTTTTCTAATTTCCCTTGTGATTTCTACTTTAACCCATTTGCTTATTTGTTTTTTATTGATTTCAGAGAGGAAGGGAGATAGAGATAGAAGCATGGTGAGAGAGAATCATGGATCAGCTTCCTCCTGCACACTTCCTACTGGGAATCGAGCCTACAACCTGGGCATGTGCCCTGAACCAGAATCAAACTCAGGGCCCTTCAGTCTGCAGTCTGACACTCTATCCACTGAGCCAAACTGGTTAGGTTTTTATTTATTTAAAAAAACATTTTTATTGATTTCAGAGAGGATGGGAGAGTGAGAGTGAGAGAGAAACATCCATGATGAGAGAGAATCATGGATCAGCTGCTTCCTGCCTGCAACGCCCCCCCCCCCCCGCCCCTGATTGAGCCCACAACCAGGGACATGTGCCTTGACCAGGAATCATACCATGACCTCCAGGTTCATAGGTCAATGCTCAACCACTGATCCACACTAGCCAGGATGATTCCATTTTTGTGAAACACCCAGAACATGCAAATTCATGGGCACTGTGTCCCCAGCCACCCCAACCTCCAAAGTCACTGGGCCCCATGCTTGTCCCACCAGGTACAGCTGCCTGTGCATGCTCTCACCTCTGGAAAGGCCACACAGGTGCCCCCATGACCTCCCTTTTCACCTGGCATACCAGAGGGAATAGCTGTGTCTCAGGAAGAACCTGGGGGAAGAGAGGGAGGAAGAGAAATCATGAAGGACTCATGGGCTCAGAGTCTGATCCCAGTGAGGGCACTTGGACCTTCCTCAATAAACCCAGTGGCCAAGTTCATGGCATGTGATCTGGCCACCATACATCTGGGACTCACGCTTCCTGCTGGATGGGGACAGGGATGTGGGACATGGATGGTGGGGGGTTGGGCCCCCCAAGGGCTACTATGGATGGACACTTGCTTTCCTGTCATCTCTGCAAACAGCTCTTTGGGATACAGGTGGCTTTAAGTCTGAGGCAAAGGTGATTTTGGCCTGTTTCAACAGCCAGAGGTTTGCAGTATCAGCTATGCAAGGGGATTCCTCTGGGGTGGCAATTCTGGCTCCATTTTTAAAAAATCCTATATAATAAAGAGGTAATATGCTAATTGACCATCACCCCAACACACAAGATCCCACCCCCATGTGGACACAAGATGGCCAACAGGGTAGGGCAGTTGTGGGTGATCAGGCCTGCAGGGGAGAGCAGTTGGAACCAGGCCTACAAGAGAGGGCAGTTGGGGGTGATCAGGCCTGCAGGAGAGGACAGTTAGAGGTGATGTGGCTGGCAGAGGAGGGCATTGGGGGCAACCAGGCCTTCAGGGGAGGACAGTTGAGGGGCACCAGGACTGCAGTGGAGGGCAGTAGGGGGGGCCAGTCCTGCATGAGAGGGCAGTTGGGGGGATAAGGCTTGTAGGGGAGGGCAGTTATAGGTGACCAGGCTGGCAAGGGAGGGAAGTTGGGGGTGACTGAGCCAGCAGGGGAGGGCAATTAGGGGTGGCCAGGACAGTAGAGGAGGGAAGTTAGGGGTGTCCAGACTGACAGGGGAGGGCAGTTAGGGGCAATCAGGCCTGCAGGAGCGCAGTTAGACATCAATCAGGCTGGCAGGGGAGTAGTTAGAGGGTGATCAGGATGGCAGGCAGAAGTGGTTAGGGGCAATCAGGCAGGCAGGCAGGTGAGTGGATTGTGAGAGGGATGTCCGACTGCCTGTTTAGGCCCAGTCCTGGTGGGATCGGGCCTAAATGGGTAGTCGGATATCCCTCAAGGGGTCCCAGATTGGAGAGGGTGCAGACTAAGCTGAAGGACACAACTCCCATGCACAAATTTCATGCACAGGGCCTCTAGAGAGAGTGTGAGTGTGTGTGTGTGTGTATGTGTGTGTGTGTTTCAGAGAGGAAGGGAGAGGGAGCAAGACATAGAAACATCCATGATGAGAGAGAATCACGGATCAGCTGCCTCCTGCACACCCACTACTGGGGATTCAGTCTGCAACCTGGGCATGTACCCTGACTGGGAATCAAACCCGTAACCCCCTGGTTCATAGCTCAACGCACAACAACTGAGCCATATGTGCCAGGCTCCAGGTGCATTTTAACAGGATTCTGTTTATGATTATTTTATTCTTTTTGACATCTCAAATCTTTTAAATTATTTTTATTTTTGTTAATCCTCACCTGAGGATATTTTTTCATTGATTTTTAGAGACAGTGGAAGAGAGAGGGAACAAGAAAGAGAAATGTGGATGTGAGAGAAACACATCAATTGGTTGCCTCCTGCATGAGCTCTGACCAGGGCTGGTGAGGAACCTGCAACCCTAGGTACATGCCCTTGACCAGAATCAAACCTAGGACCCTTCACTCTGCAGGCTGATGCTCTATCCACTGCTCAGGACACAGAGCATAATGTTTTCGAATTTTTTGTTTGTTTGTGTTTGGTTTTGAGTGGGAGTTGGGGTGGGGGGAGTTACCTTGTGCAGAGAAACATTAAAATAGTGATGACAACGCCACCATCCCCACCACCATCCCCAAAAGGGCCCCAGGGAAGCCACTGACATCTTGGTCTGGGAGGCCTGAAGGGGAAGAAGAGAGGAGGGTCAGAAGGGACTCCAGTCTGTTTCACACACATCCCCTCTTCCCCATCTCATTAGCAGACCAATATGAGTGAGAAAGCGTGGTCAGAGGAGGCAGGGTGGAGGGGACTTGTAGACATCAGGGAGCCCCAGAACATGGGGAGTGGAAAATGTCTCCTTCCTGAGTTCCTGTATCCATTCCACCTCACTGTGCCCACCCCCTGCCCTGTTGTCTCCACGCTCGGCTCACAAGAGTGAACCTGCCCAACCCCAGTGCTTTCTTTGTCAGGGGATATTTCCTTCCAACCAGGACACAGACATATCCAAAGGAATGAATATGTAAGTGTGAAATGTGCACAGACATAGCCTGAGGAATGAATGTCTAAGTGTGAACTTCAAGCTCCTGGTCTGTGTGTTCATAATGATCCCTAGGGACCTCTGGGTCCATGCAAACCAGGATCCCCACCCTGTGGATTTTGTTTATTTTGTTCTTGCAGGTTCTATGGGGCCAGCATATTAGGAGACTGCCCAAGAAATGCTGGGAGCTGCATCGCCCTGTGCTTATGGGGCTGGCCCATGTGACGACAGTGCTCCCTACTGTCACAAAGAAATGCATGTTGGGCACCCAGAGGCAGGCAGGCTGACCTCTGGGGGTGACATCCCAAGATTGGGGGTGGCCGGCAGCTGGGGTCGTACAGACCCACCACAAAGGAGTTAAAAATAAGGTGACAAGGAGGGGCTCATGCCCCTGTGGTTGAGTCTGGGAGGGATCCTCTTATTGGATGACCCCAGAAATATGGCTGGGTGTACAGAGGGTCAGTCTAGGATATAGACAGAGGGTGGCTTAGACCAAGAGCCAGCAAGATATGCCTGGGTCCCCTATGCTGGGAGGGGTCTGCAATGGGCTTATGGACCCCCCAAAGAACATGATGTGTGAACATTGTTTTGTTTGTTTGTTTGTTAATCCTCACCCAAGGATATTTTCCCATTGATTTTAATATATCCTATCTAATAAAAGAGTAATATGCAAATTAACCATCACTCTGAGACAAAGATGGTGGCGCCCAGAGCAGTGGGGCAGGATGCTGGCCCGGCTGCATTGTCTGGGTGAGATTGGGGAAGCAGGCAAGGTCAGCCTGGCTGCATTATCTGGGTGAGATCTGGGAGCAGGCAAGCGTGGCCAGCAGGCAGCACCCAGCCCTGGCCACAGTTCAAGGGAGAGAACAATATGCAAGCTAGGCCAGGAGCCTGAGAGATCAACACAGAGGGGTGCCTGCTCCAAGCCTCTACAGTGTGCCTGGGGACAGGTCCCCAGCAGGCAGACATACACACACACAGGGCGACTGCTCTGAGCCTCAGATGTGGCTGGGGGCAGGCCCCCAGTGGGGACACATACACACACACACACACACACACACACACACACACACGGGGTGCCTGCTCCCAGCCTCTGATGTGGCTGGGGGCAGGCCCCCAGTGGGGGCACACACACACAGGGTGCCTGTTCTGAGCCTCCACAGTGCAGCTGGGGGAAGGCCCCCAGAGGACACACACACACACACACAGAGGGTGCCTGCCAGACTGGGGCCATCAGTAGGACATCCACTGAGGGGTCCCAGACTGTGAGAGGGGGCAGGCTGGGCTGAGGGACCCCCACCCTCCCCCCATGCATGAATTTCGTGCACCAGGCCTCTAATATATATATATATATATATATATGTTTTTATTGATTTCAGAGAGGAAGGGAGAGAGGGTGAGAGAGAGAGAAAAACATCAATGATGAGAGAAAATCATGGATCAGCTACTTCCTGAATGCCCCCCATGGGGGATCAAGCCCACAACCTGGTAATGTGACCTGATGAGGAGTTAAACCTGCAACCTTTCAGTCCACAGGCTGACACTCTATCCACTGAGCCACACCAACCAAGGCTCTATTGATTTTTTAAGAGAAAGTAGGATGGAAAAGGCGACACAGAGAAACATCAACTGTGAGAGAGATACATCAATGGGTTGTTTGTGCCTCCCACATGCTCCCTGACCAGGGCTGGGGCTCGAGCCTGCAACCCAGGTCCATGCCCTTGACTGGAATTGAATCCAGGACCCTTCAGTCCACAAGCCCATGCTCTATCCACTGCGCCAAACCAGCCAGGGCAAGATGTTTCTATTGCTCTCCATGATGAGAGAGAATCATGGATCAGCTGCCTCCTGCATGGCCCCTGCTGGGGACTGAGCCCACAACCCAGGCATTTTCAGTTGACTGGAATCAAACCTGGGACCCTTCAGTCCGCAGACTGATGCTCTATTCACTGAGCCAAACCAGCTAGGGCCACTTGTCCCATTTTATTTTCTCCTGCATAAATGGGAAAAATGGCGTTAGCCAGTTTGGCTCAGTGGATAGAGCGTCAGCCTGCAGAACAAAGGGCCCCATGTTCAATTTCTGATCAAGGGGACATACCTTGGTTGCTGGTTCCTCCCCAGTCGAACCCTGAGTGGGGTGCATGCAGCAGGCAACCCATCAATGTGTTTCTCTTACATTGATGTTTCTCTCTGTCTTTCCCTCTCCTGAAAAATCAAGGTAAAAATATGCTCAGGAGAGCATTAAGAAAAAAAGTGAAAAACTTGGAAAGCCAGACCTCAGGTCAGCATCTCAGGATGTCCCCTTTGTGGCACATGGAACCTGAACAGGCAAGGGTCCCCCTGTGGAGAACAGAGTTTGAGTAACAAATTCCAACTTGAATTTGAACCTTAACATCTGAATACATATAAGTGTAGGCCAAGCATGTCAAACTCACAGCCCACAGGCTGCATGCAGCCCACAATGAATATTTTTGTGGCCAATATAATGGTATGTAAGAAACGTTTTAATAAAAATTTTGTCACTTAGTTTTTACAATATCCTGTTTACATAATCCTATATAATAAAAGCCTAATATGCTAAGTGTCATGTCATCTGTTCAACCAATCAAAGCATAATATGCTAATGATATGCTAAGGTCGCTCAACCGCTCGCTATGACATACACTGACCACCAGGGGGCAGACACTCCAACTGGTAGGTTAGCTTGCTGCTGGGGTCTGGCAGATTGGGACTAAGTGAAATGGGCCAGAAATGCCCTGGGATCCTCCTATAGTCTGTCCCCTACTTGCCAACCTCCCATGTCCCTCCCTGGCCCAATGGTGCACCAGTGGGGTCCCTTGGCCTGGCCTGTGCCCTCTTGCAATCCGGAACCCCTCAGGGGATGTTGGAGAGCCAGTTACAGCCCAATCCCACAGGCCAGGCGAGGAACCCCACTGTTACACGAATTCGTGCATCTGGCCTATAGTTATTAACAAGAAACTACAACGTTCGCTAATGACTGATGACTATCATCGTGTGGCATTCATTTCCCTTATGCGCCTTTCGCACAGGTGCACCATTTCTCTCTGTTAATACCAGTAGCAAATATTTCAGCAGCTGATGGCCACGTCCTAAGTCTTGGACTGACTTGTTTGGTGTGTGCAACTAGAAATATTTTGCTTTCAGAGAACAAGAAAAATAGGATTATTTGCATGACACTTATTAATTTGTGCTGTTATTCAGTGTCTGGTAAGTTAATGTAAGAAAAAATATTAATTTTTATTAAAATGTTCTATTATTTTATGTTAATGATGACTCCAGTATTTCAGCCCTTTGTATTCAGCATGTCTTTATCTAAATAAACCTTACGTTTCTATGAAAATGGAAGCTTTTGGTTTTTTTTGAGGCCCATATACACTTACACCTTGTTTATTTGGCCCATGTTAGCCTTTTACTTGTGGGGGAACCCTTCTTCCTATGGGGAAAATCATCTTCCTGTAGAGGAAATGCACATTTTGGTTGGAGAAACATACCTTCCTGTTTAGGAATCCTCCCTGTGGGGGAAATGCACCTTCCTGTGGGAGAAACACATCTTCCTATGGGGAAACCCACTTTCCTGTGGAGAAACACATCTTCCTGTGGGGTAATGCATCTTCTCATGTAGGAAATACATCGTCCTGTGGGGAAAATTCACTTTCCTATGAGGAAACACTTCTTCCTGTGGGGAAAACCTACCTTCCTGTGAAGAAATCCTTCTTCCTGTGGGGGTATACTTTTTCCTTTGGGGAAAACACACCTTCCTGTGGGAGAACACACCTTCCTATTGGGGAAATACACCTTTCTGTGGGAGAACTCTTCTACTTCTGGGGGAACCCTTCTTCTTATGGGGGAAATCATCGTTCTGTAGAGAAATGCTCATTTCTGTGGGGAAAATGCACCTTCCTGTGCAGGAATCCTTCTTCATGTGGGGGAAATGCACCTACCTATAAGGGAACACGTCTTGGGGATGGAGGGGGGTGGGGAACTCTGGCAGGGAAAAGCACCTTCCTAAGGGTGAATGCGACGTCTCAGTAAAAATCTATCAGAGTGGGTACATTGCATCCAGTCCTTCTCCCAGGTAATAAAATGATAGGTCACACAAGCAAGGAAGTGAACTCAAATTCACTTAATCAAATTCACTTACCCCCAGGAGCGTTTTTGATGACTCTGAAATGATGGAGGGGCATGTCAGGTGTCTCCCGTCTAGCTGTCAAGGCCTCTGAGAGACATTCCTGGGGCCCTGGAACTTCTTAAGGTGGGGGTCCCCTAGAGATTCTCCTGGCCTGGCAGCCAGGCCAGGGGAGGCCGTCCACCTAGGTGTCTGAGACCAAGTGCTGGTAAGCACTACCTTGCTGAGGCCTCCAAATGTTATATTGTAAATCACCGAGCTGACATAAGATGCCTTAATAAGCCAGATTAAGTAGTAATTAGGAGTCTTTATTACACTAGAGGTCTCAGCAGAGTAATCTACTGAATCTGAGCAAAATAGCATGGAGGAAGTTTTCCTGTTATATCCTGCAGTCCCTTTGTATCCCAAATAAGGGTTTTTTCCCGACCTTTTGCAGACTTTACAAAGAGCTCAATGTAGGTTATTTTTGCAGGCAGCTTGTAACATTGAGCACAGTACATTTCAGATAACTAAAAAATACCAGGCATGAGAGTAACTAGAAATGGCAATAGTGAGGCTTGCAAGGTCAAATAGTTGAACTTATTTTCCCTATTATTCAAGCAAGCAAGTGTTAACAGAAGCCAAAATAGCAGGGTTAAAATTTCAAACAGTAGTTATTTTTACAGGATAGAGATTATGACAACAAGATGAAGTGCTTATGCATCACTAGCATATTTCACTGAGCATAATGTCTTCAGGATTCATCCATCTGGTAGCAAGTGTCAGAATTTTGTTCCATATTAAGGGCAAAAAATAATCTGTCTGAATACATATTATCATTTGTAACAACATGGATGGACCTTAAGGGTATTATGCTAAGTGACAAATGTCAGACAGAGAAAGGCAAAGGCCATAAGATTTCACTTATATGTGGAATCTAAAGAACAAAGAAAATAAACAAACAAAACAGAAACAGATTCATAGATAACAGAGAACAAACTGAGAGTTTCCAGGTGGAAGGGTGTTGGTAGCTGAGTGAAAAAGGTGAAGGGATTAAGAAGTACAAATTGGTGATTGCAATATAGTAAAGGGGATGTAAACCACAGGATAGAGAACATAGTCCATAACATTGTAATAGCTATGTATGGTGCCAGGTGGGTATTAGAATGATGGGAAGAGAGAATCACCTGGTATGTCACATAAACGTCTAATCGCTATGCTGTACACGTGAAACTAATATAAAATAATGTTTAATTTTAACTCTAATTGTAAAAAAATTGTTGTAGTTATATATACCACTATTTCCCCCCATTCCTTTGTTGATGGACACTTAGGCTGCTTCTACCTTCTATGTGTTTTGAATAATGCTGTGTGTACACGGGTGTACAAGTATTTGACTCTCCTTGTACTTCTATGTATATGCCCAAAACTGGAGTTGCTGGGTCATAGGTTAACTATCTTTTCAATTTTTGAGTAACTGCATGCTGTCTTCCATAATGACGGCACCCCGTTACACATCCACTGGCAATGCACCAAAGTTCCAACTTCTCCACATGCATGCCAACTCCTGTTCACCTGGTTTTTAAAGAATTACAGGTGCCTCATGAATGTGAAGCAGCATCTCAGTGTGGTTTTGAAGTGCATTTCCCTGAGCATCTTTTCATGTGCTTATTGGTCTTCCATATGCTCTCTCACTGGAGAAATGGCCATTCAGTGTTTAATCAGGTTTTCTTGGTGTTGTGGTTGTAGTGTTGTTGTTACTGGTGGTGGTTGTGGCAGTGGTAGGGGTTGAGTTGTGGGAGCTCTTCTATGTGCAGGATTTCCATCTCTCATCAGATATATTATTTGTAATTATTTTCTTCCATTCCATGGGTTGCCAATTCTCTACGCTCATCATGGTCTTTGATGCTCAACGTATTATATGTTTATGTAGTCCAACTTGTCTATTTTTTTATTTCTTGCCTCCTTGGCCCTTAAAAATAAAAATCACCTTAACCCTCAGGCCATAAAAGTTCTCCCATTTTAAAGTGTCATTTTGAATTTTTAAGTCTCTGTTCACATAGAGTGGATTTGTGTGGTTGCTATCAGGTAGAGATGCCACTGCTTTTTTCTTCCTGTGGAAAACTCATTGTACTACCGTCATTTATTGAATGGTGTACATCAAGCATGTCAAACTCAAAGGCTAACACGGATGAAATAAACAAGGTTTAAGCTTATGTGGGCCACAAAAAAACAAAAGCTTAAATTTTTGTAGAAATATACCAGGTTTATTTCGATAGAGACATGCTGAATACAAAGGGCTGGAATAAATAATTCATTGTTAAATAAAATAATAGAATATTTAAATAAAAATTAATATTTTTCTTGAACATTAACTTATCAGACACTGAATAACTGCACAAATTAAGCGTAATGCAAATAAACCTATTTTTCTTGTTCTCCAAAAGTGAAATATTTCTGGTTGCACACACCAAACAATCAGAACAAGAGTAATGTCATGGCAATTGGCTGCTAAAATATTCGCTGCTAGTATTAGTGGAAACAAGTGGTGTGCTTGTGCATAAGGTGTGCAAGGGAAATGAATGAAACGTGCTTATAGTAATCAGCCATTAGTGAACACTATAGTTTGTTATTAATAATTATGTATAAGAGGATATTGTAGAAATTAAGTTACAAAAAATTTATTTAAACGTTTCTTACATACCTTTATATTGGCTGGGCTGCAAAACTGTTCATTGTGGGCCACAGCCCATGGGCCTTAAGATTGACATGCTTGGGTACACTTTCCCCACTATCAGTTCTGCCAGGAGTCTGTCCCTGATTCTCCTTCTCTACCTTACTCCATCAGTCAGTTTCTTTATCCTGTGTCTCAACAACAGCTTATAATAGAATGAGGATTCCAAGTCAGATCTGTCTACGTTTGCATCCTCAGATATTACCCTAAGGTCCTTCAGTGGTTTCTCAGAGTTTCCACAAGGGGGTCTGCACTACCTACGAGGGCCCTGAGATTATTACCTTGTTTCCCTCTCCTCTTATCCTCCCCATCCTGAGCTTCTTACATAAGTACAGCATTGTTGTTTTGTACCCTTGGGCCTTTGGACAAGCTCAGCTGACTTCTTATTTAGTCCTGGTTGGCACGTCTTCCTTTACCTCCCACTGTGACTTTTGTGGCCTTTTTCCTCTCACTAAAATGTCATGCAATTGCTCTGCATGCTAATGAGGCTAGTATTTTGCCTCACTCTACCATGCTGGAAATCTGAATAATTCTACCAAGCAGCTTCAGAATGAGTCATTCAATTGATCACCATTCACCCATAAATAAACAGAAAGCACACTTCTGTAAGCATCTATGTCCCTTGAAAGTATACAAACCCACGATTCATTCACTTATCTTGATAACCCTCTGGAAGAGTAAGTCCTGTAACCCCACTTTATCATTTAAGAGACTGGGCATCAAAAACTACAACTGGTTACCCACATCCAGAGCTTCACTGTAGTGCTAGGACCAGGCCTTTGAAATGTTGATCCATTGATCTCCACAGACCCTCACCTGTCACTGTTCTGTCTATGTCAGTTCCTCTGGAAATAAGCTGTGTCTTCAGCTGTGATACATGGTCCTACCAGTGTATGCATCTGCCGATATACAGAAAATGCTTTGTGGAGTGTGACTGTAGAACCTGGAAGGCCTTTACAAAGTTGTCATTTTCCATGTAAATTTCAAAATAAATTAATCAAAAGAGGCACTGTCTTTGACATTTTGGGATGCACCCATTAGTTGTGAAACAATAAACCTATGGAAGCTTCATGCCAACCAGGTCAGATGAAAAGACAAAGAGACCACCTTCCATAGAAAATAGATCAGCAGTTTACCAACAGTAAAGGGGCATGCCTGTGAATTTTCAGGAGCAGTCTGCTTCTTTAAGTCTGGCAGGGGAGCAGGGTGACAAGCTCCCTCCCACAAGGGTTTGGAGACTTTACAAAGGTGATGTGTAAGGTAAAGGCTATGGCAGGTCCTGATGCTATAAAGTCTTTCCATCCCTCATCCTTTCATACTGACTACCAGAACATTGACCCCATTGCATCTAGAGGTGGGAACATGTCCCAGTCCCCCCCTCACTGGCCATGCCACATGTCCCAGGTGACTGGCAGCATTTTCAGGAGGTCTTCTTGAATTGTCCAGAGGTAGCTGGCTTCTCCCTTTGCCCTTTGCCCTTTATCCTGCCAGGAATACAGATGCTTCTGACCTTGGAGACAGAAGCCACATTGTTGAATGGAGGGCAAGGAGAGAGAAGAACCTGGTTCTCCTTGAGCTGTAGTAACAGACGTGAATTGTCTGTTCTTCCTGCATGGCACCTGGAATAAAGGAACCCCCATTTGTCTAGGCCACTATTCAAAGTGCAGTCACCTGCAGTTCATGATGATAGAGCAGTGCATAACTTACTTTACCCAACTTGCCTTAGTTATGGTAAACAGTTACTCTTGTAACATTTGTACCAAACTTGTATAATGACTCAAAAGTAGTTCACTTATTTCTCCTGGAACATTCCTGGGAGAGCAACAAGCTCCTCCTGTGGGCTTTATCCGTGCACTTGCACAAGGGCCTCAGTTGTTGGGAACTCTGCCACCTTCACCGTGGGGCTCCTGCCCATTGCCCTGTAGGTGGCCTCCTTTGCAGTTTGCTCAAAGGGGACAAGCACAGGGAGGTGCACCCACCACGAGGTTCTTATGAGCTCAGCCGAGCAGGGACACACATCATTTCCACTGACATCCCAT
>PVJC01035082.1:0-18445 GCA_004026665.1 Murina feae
GGCCAGCCGCCACTCCATTGCTTCCCAGGCAATGGCCCAGAGGGTCAGTGGGAGCTGTGGCCAGCCTGAAAACTGCCCTTGGCCCCTCTTCCAGGCTTGCCACACCCTCTGGGGTGAGGATCTCCACTGGGGTGCTTGACCAGCCTGCAAACAGACATTGGCCCCTCACCCAGGCTGGCCAGGCACACCAGCAGGTGGCTATCCCCAGAGGGGTCCCAAGCTGTGAGAAGGCACAGGCCGGGCTGAGGGACCCCCCTCCCCCACCAGCCCAGTGCACAAATTTTTGTGCACCGGGCCCCTAGTCTACTATAAAAGAGTAATATGCAAATTAACTATCACTCAAGGACACCTAAGACACCAGCCAAGCCACGCCACCAGCCAATCAGAGTGGCTGTATGCAAATTAACCCAGCCAAGATGGAGGCTGGCAGCCACGGAGCTAGAGTAAATAGGAGGCTTCCATTGCAACTGCCTGCCTAGGCTGGCTGGGCCTCTGCTCACGGCAACAATTTTTCAATTATAGAAGCAACGGAGCTAAAGCAAACAGGAGGCTTCATTACCTGCCTAGGCCTCCGCTCAAGGTAACAAAATTTCAATTATAGAAGATAAATAAACCCCAGAAACCTGATTCCAGCCAGCATCGCTGGGACCTTGGGTTAATGGGAGCTGTGGGCAGTCTGAAAATGGCCCTCAGCCCCTCACCCAGGCTGGCCACACCCTCAGGGGTGAGGGTCCCCACTGGGGCACTTGGGCAGCCTGAAAACAGCCATCAGCCCCTCACCCAGGCTGGCCAGGCATGCCAGCAGGTGGACATCCCAAGGGGTCCCAGACTGCGAGAGGGCACAGACCAGGCTGAGGGACCCCCCCAAGTGCACAAATTTTTGTGCACTGGGCCCCTAGTCTACTCTAATAAAAGAATAATATGCAAATTAACCATCACTCCGAGACACATAAGCCACACCTGCCAGCCAAGCCACGCCTCCCAGCCAATCAGATCAGCTGTATGCAAATTAACCCAGCCAAGATGGAGGCTGGCAGCCATGGAGCTAGAGTAAACAGGAGGCTTCCGTTGCAACTGCTTGCCTAGGCCAGCTGGGCCTCTGCTCATGGCAACAATGTTTCAATTATAGAAGCCACGGAGCTGAAGCAAACAGGGGGCTTTCATTGCCTGCCTAGGCCTCCGCTCAAGGTAACAAAAGTTCAATTATAGAAGATAAATAAACCCCAAAACCTGATTCCAGCCAACCTCACTGGGACGCTGGGTCAATGGGAGCTGTGGGCAGCCTGAAAACAGCCCTCAGCCCGTCACCTACGCTAGCGACAACCCCATAGGGTGAGGGTCCCCACTGGGGGGCCTTGGCCAGCCTGCAAACAGCCATCAGTCCCTCACCAGGCATGCCAGCAGACAGATATCCCCTGAGGGGTCCCAGACTCTAAGAGGGCACAGACCGGGCTGAGGGACACACCCCCTCCAAGTGCACAAATTTTTGTGCACCAGGCTCCTAGTTATTAATAAAGATGATGAACATAATGAACGTGACTTTTTCTTGTCTTAAGCAACATAAAGGTGGAAAAGATTAACTCAAACTTATACATTCAAGATTAGCACACAATATTGAATCTCAAAAGCATCTGCATTATTGGCATCAATTATGGATTTCCAGCTAAGATCCATGATCTCTTTGTATTCAATCCTTAATCATAAAGCTCACAAAGCCTAGGCTTTTGCAATTTATGGAGACTGAGCAGAGTCAAAACCAACTCCTACCTTGCTTAACTGGGAAATTTGGGTCTAAAGAGATCAAAGTTTTCTCAGGTGTAGTACCATTTAACATTCTTCTCTATCTTATAAAATCAAGAAATTTTCTTTTGCTGTATTACTCAGTGATTCTAGTTAAAGATGTTCAATGGATTAGTGAATAAGTACATTAATATAGGTGTGATTAGACAGATATATTTGGAGACAACACTATATCATAAAAGGCCTGTGGTAGTCATGCTATAACGGTGTCATGAACAAACTAGCAAACCGGCCCAATCAGAGCATGGGGCGTGGGGCTGGCAGGCCAACCTCACGGCCCCTCCACTGCCGGCCTGCCCCTGATCAGACTCTCCCACCCTGATCAAGAGTGGTTTGGCCCCTTCCCTTCCCCCCCAGCCAGCCCCGCCCCCAATCAACCCTGCCCACCACGATAGGCCCTCAGCCCCTTGCCCTGGCTGGCCTTCTGTGATGACACCTCCCACCCCAATAGGGGGTGGAGCTGGGCAGCCAACCTCCTGAAGCTCCTCCCCTGGCCACTCCACCCTGATCGCACCCCCACCCCAATAGGAGGTGGAGCTGGGGGGCCAACCTCCTGCAGCCCCTTCCTTTGGCCAACTCCACCCCTGATCATCCTGCCACCTCATTTGGGTGATCTGGTCAACCTCCCACAGCACCCCCCAGCCAGCCCCATACCCTGTGGGCCCCCACCATCCCAATCAGGGGCAGGGTTGGCCGGCCAACCACCCATAGCCCCTTCCCCAGGCTACTGACACCCGATCGGCACCCCCCACCTCATTTGGGGCTGGGGGTGAGGCCAGCCAGCCCACCACCCACAGCCCCTCCCCATGGCAGGCCCCACCCCCAGTAGGCCCCCCAACCCAAATTGGGGTGAGGCCCACCGGCCAATTGCCTGCGGCTCCTTCCCCCAGCTGGCCTGGCTCTGAACAGCCCAATCGGGGTTGGCCAGCTGGCCAACCTCCCACCATTTCCTCCTGACAGGCCCAGCCCTGATCTCCTCCAATTGGGACCGGGCTGGCTGGACCCCACCTAAGCATAAATTCATGCACTGGGCCTCTAGTCTATAATAATAAAAGCATAATATGCTAATTAGACCGGATGGCCGAACAGCAGAACGACTGTGTGGACACCTGTCTGGATGACCTTCCAGATGAAGCGGGGCTGCAAGGACCGAGGCAGTCACCATGACTTCGAGAGCCGGGCCCCTTGCACAAATTTCATGCATTGGGCCTCTAGTCATTTATAAGAATGGAATAAATTGGGGAGCATATTCCTGAGTGGGGTCAGTTAGGAAGGAAGTTTCAGAAATAAGGAAATATGCACATACTATGTAAAAACAAAACAAAACAAAAAAAGTGAAAGGAGAAAACACCAAGTTACCTGAGCCATAATTTTTATGGCTGTATGAAATTATTAATCCTCTCCTGGATTCCTATCTTGGAGAAGCACAGAATCTGGAAACAGCAGTGCTAGAGAGGAGAAAAAAGAACCATGAGACCATGCCTTTCACAAAGTTCCAAATGAGTTATGTTAGAATTATCTTTGCTGCTCTCCTCTTACTGTCACTTGCTCCCATTCCCAAAATACACACTAATCAGGAGGATATAGGTGGTGGGTCATACCTCTGTCAAACACAGTGCTCTCTGTATTAAAATATATGTATTTATATAAAACTACTCTACCATCCCTGAAATAAAACTTATGGATAACAACACATTTATACATTATGCTGAAAATGGATAATGACCAACTGTTATATTTCAGTATAATGATCACACGCAACTACAGAAGGCATAAATAATTAAATGCTTACAACCAAATAAAATGAACAAATTTAGATTTATAACATTCAACTAATTATTGTTAACATATTTTTATGTTGCTATTTTGAAAAAAGCAATATATGTATATTAAGTATGTGTGTATACAAATAAGTGTATAGAATAAATGAAATTTATTATCTACAAATTAAAGATTCTACAAGTATATGCTATTCATAAGTCAAATGTCACAAGTAGTGTTGTCATTGGTGCTGAGACTTTTTAAAGTTGTTTTTAAACATCTCAGTAAATTTCTGAATAAAACGAAGTTTACAAGATGATAAATCTTTCTCAAACCAGCATTCCTGATTTAGCAATAATACTAAAGTAGATAAATCTAGATATTTGACAAGAATGCTCTATGCGAGAGGTTCTAGATCCATATAATTATAAACTTATTTTTTTCCTCAGCTATGGTTTTTTGTTTGTTTCTTTGGTTTTTTTTTTGCAGGTATTTTATTTTTAAAAAATAATTCTTTATTGTTGAAAGTATTACATATGTCCCCCTTCTTCCCCAATTGACCACCTCTGGCCCCCTAGATATATCTGCTATGCAAGCTGTCTGAGATTGTGCTACCTATTGTTTCTTCTAGGATTTTTTTATGGCTTCACAGCATACATTTAAGTTTTTTATCCATTTTCAGTTTATTCTTGTGTATGATGGAAGTTAGTGGTCTAATTTCATTTTTTTTTGCATATATCTGTCTAATTTTCCCAACACCATTTATTGAAGAGATTATCTTGACTCCACTGTATGCTCTTGCCTCCTTTGTCAAATATTGAGCATAATGGCTTGGGACAATTTCTGGGGTCTCTGTTCTCTTTCATTGATCTATATGCCTGTTATTGGCCAGTACCAAACTATTTTTATTACAGTGGCTTTGTAGTATAACTTGAAATCTGGTATTGTGATTCCTCCCACTTTTTTTCTTTCTCAAGATTACTGCAGCTATTCAGTTTCTTTTTGATTCCATATAAATTTTGGGAAGTATTTGTTCTAGCTCTGTAAAATATGCTGTTGGAATTTTAATAGGAATTGCATCAAATCTGTAGATCACCTTGGGTAGTATGGAAATTTTTATGATGTTGATTCTACCAATCCATGAACACGGTATATGCTTCAACTTTATATCTTCTATCTTTTCAACATCCTGTAGTTTTCCGAGTACAAGTCTTTTGCCTCCTTGGTTAAGTTTATTGCTAACTATCTTTATTTTTTTTGTTGTTGTTGCAATAAAAAGTGGGATTGTTTGTTTAGTTTCTCTTTCTGAGAATTCATTATTGGTGTATAAAAAAGCCATCGATTTTTGGGTGTTGATTTTGTATCCTGGTGCACTGCCAAGTTCATTTATTAAATCTAGCAGTTTTTTAGTGGAGTCTTTAGGGTTTTCTATGTCATCAGCAAATAATGTTTTACTTCCTCCTTTAGAATTTGGATGCTTTTTGTTTCTTCTTCTTGTCTAACTTCTTGCTCTTTGTGTCTTCTTCAGTCCTAGCTGTAGCTAGGACTCCCAGTACCACATTGAATAAGAGTGAAAAGAGTGGACATCCCTGTTTTGTTCCTGTTCTTAGTGGAAATGGTTTTAGTTTTTGCTCATTGAGCATAGTGTTCACTGTAGGTTTGTCATATATGACCTTTATCATGTTGAGATATGCTCCCTATATTCCCACCATGTTGAGAGTTTTTATCAAAAACAGGTGTTGGATTTTGTCAAATGCTTTTTCTGCAGCTATTGATATGACCATGTGATTTTTGTCTTTCAATTTATTTATGTGATGTATCACATTTATTGATTTGCAAATATTGTACTAGCCTTGCATCCCTGTAATAAATCCCACTTGGTTGGTGTATGATCTTTGTAATATATTGCTTGATCTGATTCACTAATATTTTGTTGAGGATTTTAATATCTGTTTATCAGGGATATTGGCCTGTAATTTTCTTTCTTTGTAGTGTCTCTACCTGGTTTTCAAATTAGGATAATGATGGCCTCATAAAAAGCTTGAAAGTGTACCTTCCTCTTGGATTTTTTGGAATAGCTTAAGGAATATAGGTGTTCTCCTATAGTTCTCCTTTCTATGTTTGGTAAAACTCCCCTATGAAGTCATCTGAACCTGGGCTTTTATGTGCTGGGATTTTTTAAATAGCTGCTTCTATTTCATCAGTTGTTATTGGCCTATTCAGATTTTCTGATTCTTCCTGTTCAGTTCTGGGAGAATGTATTTTTCTAGAAATTTATCCATTTCATCCCCATAGTCAAGCTTGTTGGCATATAGTTGTTCACAGTATTTTCTTACAATCCTTTGTATTTCTGTAGTGTCAGTGATTACTTCTCTGCTTTCATTTCTGATTTTATTTATTTGGATCCTCTCTCTTTGTTTCTCTTTGATGAGTCAAGCACATGGAAAGGGAAAAAAAGCTGGCATAGCAATACTCATGTCAGACAAAATAGACTTCAAAAAAAAGGCCATAACAAGAGACAAGGAAAGCCACTTCATAATACTAAAGGGAATGATTCGACAAGAAAATATAACACTTGTAAACATATATGCACCCAATATAGGAGCATTCAAGTACATTAAACAACTCTTGATAAACATTAGAAAAGAGATTAACAACAACAGTCATAGTGGGGGACTTTATCACCCCCACTGACATCACTGCATAGATATTCCAGGCAAACTATTAACAAAGAAGCAGAGGACTTAAAAGACACACTAGATCATATGGATCTAACCAATATTTACAGAACATTTCACCCTAAAGCAACAGAATATGCATTCTTCCAAGTGCACATGGAACATTCTTAAAGACAGACCACATGTTAGGGCACAAAACAAGTCTATACAAATTTAAGAAGATTGATATAAAACCAAGCATCTCCTTAGGTTACAATGGGATAAAGTTAGAAATTAACTACAATAAAAAAAATTCAAAAACACTGAAATACATGGAGGCTAAACAATGAATGGGTTACCAATGAGATCAACAAGAAATTTAAAAACTTGCTGGAAACAAATGAAAATGAACACCCAACCGCCCAAAACCTATGGGACATGGCAAAAGCAGTCCTGAGAGGGAAGTTCATAGCACTACAGGTCTACCTCAAGAAACAAAAAAGGACTAATAAACTATCTAATCCTAAAACTAAATGAATTAGACAGAGAACAGCAAAAAAAAAAAAACCTGGAGGAAGCAGAAGGAAGGAAATAATAAAGATCAGAGCAGAAATAAATGACATAGAGACAAAAAAAAAAAAAAACAGTACAAAAGATCAATAAATCCAAAAGTGGATTTACTTTGAAAAGATCAACAAGATCAATGAACCACTAGCCAGAATCATCAAGAAACAAAAAGAGTCAACCCAAATCAATAAAATTAGAGATGAAAGAAGCAATATAAAAACAGACACCACAGAAATACAAATACTATGAACAAATATATGCCAACAAGCTGGACATTGCAGATAGAATGGACAAATTCCTAGAAATATACAATCTTCCAAAACTCAATCACGAAGAATCAGAAAACGTGAGGAGGCCAGTAGCAACTGATGAAATTGAAGCACTAAAAAAACTTCCAGCAAACAAAAGTCCTCAATTGGATGGATTTACAGGTGAATTTTACCAAATATTCAAAGAACTAATACCTATCCTGTTCGAACTGTTCCAAAAAATTCAAGAGTAAGGAACAATTTCAAGCTCTTTTTATGAAGCCAGCATAATCCAGATAAAGACATGACAAAGAAAGGAAATTACAGGTCAATATGCCTGATGAACACAGATGCTAAAATCCTCAACAAAGTATTGGCAATTCGGATCCAGCAATAAATTAAAAAGATCACACACAGAGACAAAATGGCAGTGGAATAGACAGATGTGTCCCGAGCCTTGTCCCAGAGCAGATAGAATGAGCAAGTAAATCATATAACATCCACCCCAAATTGGTGAGACTATCTCCAGCCAGGAAGAGAAGAAGACACCTGGAGAATGGTAAAATCAGGGACCTGGGCTGGAGAGAACTGAGACCTTTGAGCCCAGAGGGTCAGAGGGAAACTGTACAGTACTGAGGCTGCATCCCATGGGACAGACACAACGTCTGACTGTGGAAAGAAGTCCGCAGGAGTGCTGGGGGCAGGAGATTCTAGATCTGAGTCCATGAGAGACTGAGCCTAGATGGGGCATTCAGGATGGCTGCCACACCATGCAGGGAGGAGAGGGGTTCACACAGGCATAGCTCTTTCCCCTCTTTCTGGTCTTTGCTTTTGATCACTGAACCTAATTCAAAGGACCTTTCAAATATAAACACTCACCCATGGCTTAGGTGCCAGAGGAAATGCAGGACTTGTGGAGTCTGGGGAGAGGCTAGGGTGAGGAGAAGGTCCGGGAGAGGTGAGTCATACCTTACATGTGCGACCTAGGTAGCCATTTTCTCCTGAAGATATACCCCTCTCTGCAGTCTCCAGGCAACCAATACAGCCACACTCAGACTACACTCTGAGAGGCACAAAGAAAAAAAAAATCCAAATAGTCACTCAGAGTCCACAGAGACTGGCCTAAAGAGGCCCTCAGTCCCAGCAATAGGAAACTGAGAAGCCACAGACAGTAACAGAAGAGTGTGCTCTTAAACCAGCCAAAGAATGACACTTCACTTTTTCATTTTTATTTTATTATTATTTTGTTATCTCTTTATTTCTTTTTTCTTTTTTTTCGTTTCTTTGTTTTCTATCTTTTTGCATTATTTTTCCATCATTCGAATTTATTTTACTTTTTTAAATCCTATTTTTAATCAAATTATTATTATTATTATTATTATTATTATTATTATTATTATTTTCTTTCTCTTTCTTCTTATCCACTCATCCTCCTTTTACTTCCTCTATACAGACCTGAGGTCCTCCCAATTCATCCAATTCTTAAAATTACTTTCTGTATATAAGATTCTGCCCCACCCTCTTTACTGGGTACTTGGTGTTTGTATGTTCTGGTTTACCTGTTTGTTCTCTGATGTTTTCTCCCCATATATTTTTTTTCCTTTTTCTTCCTTTTTCTTCTTTTTCTTTTCTCTCATACCATTTTTTCTCTTTTAAATATCATTTTTGCTCTCTTTTCTCTCCTCTAATTCTCTTTTCTCTGGTGGTCACTTATATTGGTGTTATCAGTGTTGTGAGTACATTTGTGTTTTGTTCCCTTTGTGTTGTGTCTTATCGAGGTGAATTTTATCCTGTTTGGCCAATGTGCTAGAGAGCGAGCCATATAACCAGAAAGCCGGAGAGGAGACTCGATCCATGAATGGGCCAATAACACTCCAGACCCAACTACAGAGGAAGGAAGAAGGCGGTAATGAGAGAGAGTATGCGAGTGAGGGAATGAGAAAAGAGGAGTGTGTAGTCATGTGGGGTGTGTGAGGGAGGCACAGTTAGATCCTGCAAGACCTTTGGGGGCAGGCTAACCGGGCTTGCCTAACTAGGCAGCCTCTACTACCACTACAAATAGTCCCAGAGTGGCCGGCTCTTCCTAAGATGCCTCGGCTGAGATCCCACGGTCACTGAGACAGCAGCCACTCCAGGTGCAGGCTCCTATGAGTTCAGAAGCATGCTACCCTCTGACTGGCCCAACGCTTTAGCCCAGGACACTGTAACCATGCAAGCAGCAGCCACATGAGCAGAGTGCTCTTGTCTAAGGAGCAGCAGCTCCATGAGCAGCTCACCTCAGGCCAAATAGCAGCAGCCTCATGCAGCCTGCCCCGTCCAAGGAGCAGCAGCTGTGCAAATGGCCCACCCTCCATCCAATGAGCAGCAGCCTTGAGCACAACCCACCTCTGTCCAAGGATCAGCAGCCACAAAAGAAGCCCACTCCCATTCAAGGAGCAGCAGCCACACACAACCTGTACCCATCCGAGGAGCAGCAGCCACACAGGCAGCCCGCCCACGTCCAAGGAGCAACAGTCACATGAGCAACCTGCCCCCACCGAGGAGGAGCATCTGTGCAAGCAGCCTGCTCTTGTATGAGGAGAAGCAGACCTGCAAGCAACTACCACTGTCTAAGGAGCAGCAGCCATACACAACCAGCCCCTGTCCAAGGAGCAGCAACCTCGTGAGCAGCCTGACCCTGTCTGAGGAGCAGGAGCTGTGCAAGCACCCTGCCCCCACCAGTCAGAGGAACCACCACTGCTGAGAACTGCGCCTACCAGAGAAGACACCATGAACTGAGGAGCAGACGCTGCTGCAACCACCTGAGGAGCAGTTACCACCTGAGGAGCCACTGCCACCCAAGGAGCAACACTTGCACGACTAGACACCTAGATCCTTTGGTGAGAGCAAAAATGGGTAGACAAAGAAACCACCAAAGGAAAGAAAAGGAGAAATCGCCAGAAAAGCAGCTGAGTGAAATGGAGGCATGCAATATGTAAGAAAAAGAATTCGGAATAAGGGTTATACAGTTCATAAACTGGATGGATGAAAAAATTAACAACTTATGTAAGAATCAAGAAGAAATAAAGAGTGATATAGCTGCAATAAAAAAAACAACACCATGGAAAGTTTCAACAGTAGACTAGGAGAAGAGGAGGTCCAAATTAGCAAATTAGAAGACAGTACACCCAAAATGAACTGCATTGGAGAAAAACACATAAAAGACAGGAGGAGAGCCTAAGGGAGCTTTGGGACAACATGAAATGAAGCAACATACGAATAATAGGGGAGCCAGAATGGCAGGAAGAGGAACAAGGGTTAGAAAACCTATTTGAAGAAGTAATGTCAGAAAACTTCCCAGATGCGGGAAAGAAAAAAGTCACACAAGCACAGAGAGTCCCCAGCAAGATGAACCCGAAAAGACCCACACCAAGACACATCATAAATATGATAGCAAATGTTCAGGACAAAAAGAGAATCTTAAAGGCTGCAAGAGAGAGACAACAAAAAGTTATGTACAAGTGACCCCCATTAGATTATCAAATGCTTTCTCAACAGAAACATATTAGGCCAGAAAAGAATGAAAAGAAATTTACAAAGTGATGCAAAGCAAGGGACTGAATCCAAGAATACTGTATCCGGCAAGGCTATCATTCAAAATTGAAGGGGAAATAAGAAGTTTCATATTTTTTAAAAAAAAACGCTAAAGGAGTTTATCACCACAAAGCCAGCAATGCAAGAAATGCTAAAGGGACTGGGGTAAAAATTAGAAATAAAAAGGTAAGAAAGAAAACAGTCATTAAAAATAAAAATGGCTACAAACAAGGACCTTTCAATAATAACTTTAAATGTAAATGAACTAAATGCTCCAGTCAAAAGACATCAAGTGGCTGAATGGATAAAAAAAAAAAACAAAAAAAACATGACCCATATATATGCTGTCTACAAGAGACCTACCTCAGAACAAGGGACTCACACAGAATGAAAATGAAGACAAAAATGTCTTTCGGACAAATAGAAATGAAAAAAAAAACAAAGTTAGGGTAGCAATACTTATATCTGACAAAATAGACCTCAAAGTGAAGGCCAACACAAGAGATAAGGAAGGCCACGTTATAATACTAAAGGAATCAATGCAGCAAGTGGATATAACCCTGATAAACATATATGCACCCAATGCAGGGGCACCCAAATACATTAAAAAAAAACTCCTGGAAGATATCAAGAGAGAGATCAACAACAATACAATCATAGTAGGAGACTTTAATATCCCCCTGACATCACTGGATAAATCCTCTAAATAAAAATTAGCAAAGAAACAGCAATCCTAAATGACTCACTAGATCAGATGGACTTAATGAACATCTTCAGAACATTTCACCCCAAAGCCGTGGAATATACATTCTTCTGGAGTGCATATGGGACATTTTCAAAGATACAGCATATACTGGGCCACAGGCAAAGTCTCTCCAAATTCAAGAAGATTGAAAACATATCAACGATCTTCTCAATGGCATAATATTAGAAAAAAACTATACTAAAAACAATCAAAAAATTCAAACACTTGGAAGATGAATAGCATGCTATTAAACAATGATTGTGTTACCAAAGAGATCAAAGAAGAAATTAAAAACATCCTGGAAACGAATGACACTAAAAACATAACAATCCAAAATCTATAGGACATATTGAAAGCAGTCCTGAGAGAGAAGTTTATAGCTCTACAAGCCTTCCTCAAAAAAGTAAAAATAAAAAATAAATAATAAATAATAAATAAAAAAATAAAACCGCACAAGAAAAATGGTAATAAATCAGCTACCTCTACAACTCAAAGAATTAGAGCAACAAGAAAACCCCAGAGTAAGCAGAAGGAAGGAGATAATAAAGATCAGAGCAGAAAGAAATGAAATACAGACAAAAACAATACAAAAGATCAATGAAACCAAGAACTGGTTCTTTGAAAAAATAAACAAGACTGATGAACCTGCCCTGGCTGGTTTGGCTCAGTGGGTAGAGTGTCGTCTGCGGAATCAAGCGTCCCAGGTTCGATTCCAGTCAAGGGCATGTACCTTGGTTGCGGGCACATCCCCAGTAGAGGGTATGCAGGAGGCAGCTAATTGATATTTCTCTCTCATTGATGTTTCTAACTCTCTATCCCTCTCCCTTCCTCTCTAAAAACAAAAAACAAAAAACAAAACAAAAAAATGATTGAGAAACCTGAAGCCAGGCTCACCAAAGCAAAGAGAGAGGTCCCAGATTTAAAAAAAAAAAATCAGAAATGAAAGAGGGTAAATAACAACAGACCCCACAGAAATACAAAGGAATGTTAAAAAATATTATGAACATCTCTATTCCGAAAAAACAAACAACCTAGAAGAAATGGACATATTCCTTGAAAAATACAAATTTTCAAAACTCAATCAGGAAGAATTTTAAAATTGTAATAGGACAATAACTATGCAACAAATTGAAGCAGTCATTAAAAAGCTTCCAGCAAACAAAAGCCCAGGGCCAGTCGGCTTAACAGGGGAGTTTTACCAAACATTCAAGGAAGTACTAAAACCTATCCTCCTCAGACTATTCCAAAAATTTCAAGAAGAAGGAACATTTCCAACCTGATTCTATGAAGCTAGCATCACTCTAATACCAAAATCAGCTGAACACAACATGATGAAAGGGAATTAAAGGCCAATATGAACATAGATGGCAAAATCCTCAACAAAATTCTAGCAAATCAGATCCAGCATTACATCAGAAAGATCACACACAATGACAAAGAAGGATTTAACCTCAGGATGCAAGGATGGTACAATATCCACAAATCAATAAATGTGCTACTTCACATAAACAAATTGAGAGATAAAAATCATATACTCATTTCAATTGATGCAGAAAAAGCATCTGACAAAAATCCAACATCCTTTTTTGATAAAAACCCTCAGCAAAATGTTAATAGATGGATCACACCTCAACATAATAAAAGCCATATATGACAAACCTACAGCCAACATCATACTCAACAGGCAAAATCTAAAACAATTTCTCCTAAGAACAAGAACAAGACAGGGATGCCAACTTTCACCAATCCTGTTCGACATAGTTCTGGAAGTGCTAGCCATAGCAATTAGACAAGATATCCTAATTGTAAAAGAAGACATAAAACTGTCATTATTCGCACATGACATGATACTGTACAAAGAAAACCCTAAAGACTCCAACAAAAAATTATTACACTTAATAAGTGAACTCATCAATGTAGCAGGATAAAAAATTAATGCAAAAAAATCAATGGCATTTCTATACACCAATAGTGAACTTACAGAAAGAGAGACTTAAAAATAAAATCCCAGAGAGACAGCAAGATGGCGGCATAGGTAAACACCGTAAATGCAGCCATGCACAACTATTTTAAAATAACCACGAAAAGAAAAAGGGGACACCACCCTCACCCACAGGAAGGCTGGCTGAGTGAAAAGTCTACAACTAGAAAGAGACGGAGACTCAGAGGAGTAGCGGAAGCAAAGTACAGAGGTACGGAGGCATGCGCACGGGGCTCGGGGAGAGGTCTGGCGCCAGAGGACACGGTTCTTTTTCAAACCGGAGGGTACCACAAGCTCTCGGTGGCTCTGAACTCCAGTTCCAGGCGAGTTTCTGGAGACCCAGACGCACACACAGAGAAAGGGGACTGACTGGCACAGGGAGGAAATCCAAAGCGGGTTTCTCTCAGAGTTGCTTACAGCAATTACCATGGGACACAGAGACCCAGTGTCTCTTACTGCAGGGCTGAGAATCGGCCATAGCTATTTGCTCCTCCCTGCAGACTCCCTAGGACCCCGCCTCTCCCAAGCTGCAACAGAGGCTTTTGCATATAAAAGGCTGAGCAGCCTAAGGCAAAGGCTAAATCAACACCTCCTTAAAGATACAAGAGCTAGCCTCACCCAGTGGCCAGAGTGGGACCATCCTAAATAAAACTCAGATCCACAAGGAACACACTCAGGGCAGACGCAATGAGCACAAAAGCCCCACTGAAACAACTCTTGCCCCATAAGGGTGTCTCCAGCACAGAAGTTCTCCCACTGTAGACACAGCTGACTCTCATAACCAAGTGGCTTAGACGTTAATTCCTCTAAGTGATCACCTAACTCAGAAAGGGAAGCAGCCAAAATGAGAAGACAAAGAAACAGAACACAAATGACAGAAATGGAGGAAAGAAAATGATGGGATATAGAGTTCAAAACCACGGTTATTAGGTTTTTCAAGAATTTTCTAGAGACTGCCGATAAATTTAGTGAGACTCTCGAGCATATGAAAAAGGACCAGCTAGAAACTGAAATAAAGAATAATATACAGAGATCCAACAGCAGATGAGAGGATTGCAAGAATCAAGTCAAAGATATAAAATATGAAGAAGCAAAACCCACCCAGCCAGAAAAGGCAAAAGAAAAAAGAATTAAAAAATATGAAGATAGTGTAAGGAGTCTCTGGGACAACTTCAAGCGTACCAACATCAGAACTATAGGGGTCCCAGAAGGAGAGAAAGAGCAAGATATTGAAAACCTATTTGAAGAAATAATGACAGAAAACTTCCCCCACCTGGTGAAAGAAATAGACTTCCAAGTCCAGGAAGTGCAGAGAAGCCCAAACAAAAGGAATCCAAATAGGACCACACCAAGACACATCATAATTAAAATACCAAGAGCAAAAGACAAGGAGAGAATCTTAAAAGCAGCAAGAGAAAAGCAGGTAGTTACCTATAAGGGGGAACCCAATACGACTGTCAGCTGTTTTCTCAACAGAAACTTTGCAGGCCAGAAGGGAGTGGCAAGAAATATTCAAAGTGATGAACAGCAAGAACCTACAGCCAAAATTACTTTACCCAGCAAAGCTTTCATTCAGAATTGAAGGTCAGACAAAGAGCTTCACGGACAAGAAAAAGCTAAAAGAGTTCATCACCACCCAACCAGTATTATATGAAATGCTGAAAGGTATTCTTTGAGAAGAGGAAGAAGAAAAAGGAAAGTAAAAATTATGAACAACAAATACAAATCTATCAACAAGTGAATCTAAGAATCAAGTGAATAAAAAATCTGGTGAACAGAACAAACTGGTGAATAGAATAGAATCAGAGGCATAGAAAGGGAGTGGACTGCCAATTTTCGGGGGTTAAGGGTGTTGGGGGTGCGTGAAAAGAATGGAAAATAATCGTACACCTATGGATGAGGACAGTGGGGGGGCAAGGACAGAAGGTGGGGTGGGAACTGGGAGGAGGGGAGCTATGGGGGGAAAAAAGAGGAACAACTGTAATAATCTGAACAATAAAGATAAATAAAAATAAAATAAATAAAATAAAATCCCATTTATCATCGCACCAAAAAAATTAAGATACCTAGAAATAAACTTAACTGAGCAGATAAAAGACCTGTACTCAGAAAACTACAATACACTGGGAAAAAGAGATAAAGGAAGACATAAACAGATGGATGAACATACTGTGTTCACAGATTGGTAGAGTCATCATTAAAATGTCCATACTACTGAAAGCAATCTAGATTCAGTGCACTCCCCCATTAAAATACCAATGGCATATTTCACAGACATAGAACGAACTCTCCAAAAATTCATCTGGAATAAAAAAACACCCCGAATAGTTGCAGCAATCCTGTGAATGCAGAACAATACCAGATATCAAGCTGTATTACAAAGCCACTGTTCTCAAAACTGCCTGGTACTGGCACAAGAACAAATATATAGATCAATGGAATAGAATAGAGAACCCAGAAATCGACCCAAACCGCTGTGCTCAATTAATATTTGACAAAGGAGCCCTGACTGGTTTGGCTCAGTGGAGAGAGCCTCTGAAGGGTCCCAGGCTTGATTCCAATTAAGGGCATGGACCTTGGTTGCAGGCACATTCCCAGTGGGGAGTGTGCAAGAGGCAGCTGATCTATGTTTCTCTCTCATTGATGTTTCTAACTCTCTATCCCTCTCCCTTGCCCTCTATAAAAAAATCAATAAAATATATTTTAAAAAATATTTGACAAAGGAGGCAAGAACATACAATGGAATCAAGACAGACTCTTCAATAAATGCTGTTGGGAAAATTGGACAGATACATGCAAAAAAAAATGAAACTACACCACTAACTTACACCATACACAAAAGTAAACTCAAAATGGATAAAGGACTTAAACATAAGACAAGAAACCATAAAACTACTAGAGGAATACAAAGGTAGCAAAATCTCAAAGATATGCCGAAGGAATTTCTTCACCTATACAGCTCCTAGGGCAATGGAAACTAAAGAAAAAATAAACAAATGGACTACATCAAAATTAAAAGATTCTGCACAGCAAAAGAAACCAACAACAAAAATAACAACAAAGCCCACTGCATGGGAGAACATATTTGCTAATGTTATCACCAATAAGGGTTTAATCTCCAACATTTACAGGGAACTCATACAACTTAACAAAAGGAAGATAAACCACCCAATCAAAAAATAGGCAATGGACATAAATAGATACTTTTCAAAAGAAGACACAAGGAAGGCCAAGAGACATATAAAAACATGCTCAAAGTCACTAATCATCCGAGAGATGCAAATCAAAATGACAAAGCGATACCATCTCACACCTGTCAGAATGGCTATCATCAACCAATTAACAAATGACAAGTTCTGGCAAGGATGTGGAGAAAAAGGAACCCTGGTGCACTGCTGGTGGCAATGCAGACTGGTGCAGCAACCATAGAGAACAGTACGGAGTTTCCTCAAAAAATTAAAAATGGAACTTCCTTTTGACTAAGTGATCTATCCCACTTCTAGGAATATATCCCAAGAAATCAGAAACACCAATAAGAAAGGATATATGCACTCTATGTTCATAGCAGCACAATTTACCATAGCTAAAATTTGGAAACAACCTAAGTGCCCATCAACAGATGAGTGGATTAAAAAACTGGTACAGCCCTAACCAGTTTGGCTCAGTGGATAGAGCAGGGGCCTGCACACTGAAGGGTCCCAGGTTCGATTCCGGTCAAGGGCACGTACCTTGGTTGCAGGCACATCCCCAGTAGAGGGTGTACAGGAGGCAGCTGATCGAGGTTTCTCTTTCATTGATGTTTCTCACTCTCTATCCCTCTTCCTTCCTCGCTGTAAAAAATCAATAAAATATATATTTTTTAAAAAACACAAAAAACTGTGCTACATCTACACAATGAAATACTACACTGTGGTAAAAAAGAAGGAATTCTTACCATTTGCAACAGCATGGATGGATCTTGAGAGCATTATGCTAAGCAAAATAAGCCAGTCAGAGAAAAAGAAGTATCACATGATCTCACTCATTTGTGGAATACAATGAACAACATGAACTGATGAACAAAAACAGATCCAGAAAAGTATCGATCAGACTGTTAAACCTCAGAGGGAAGGTAGGGGAGGGTGCTGATAGGGGAAGAGACCAACCAAAGAACTTGTATTCATGCATATAAGCCTAACCAATGGACACAGACACCAGGGGCGTGAGGGCATGAGTAGGGGGTTGGGGGATGCAAAGGGGCAATAAAGACACATATGTAATACCTAAATCAATAAAGAAAATTTTTTAAATAAATAAATCACAAATAAAAAACAACAACATCATACACCATGGACCAAGTGGGATTTATTAAAGGAATGAAAGGCTGGTACTATATTCACAAACCAAGAAATGTGATACATCACATAAACAAATTGAAAGGAGAAACCAAGATGGCAGCATGAGGCATATACCTAAATGAACAGCCTCCACACCTATATTATAGAAATACAACCATTCAGATAAACGGCCATCCTCCAGAACCAAGGGAGGGGAACCGTTACACCTAGAAAGCAAGAGGAGTGCTCTGAGACTGAACAGAAGCTCCAGGCGCCCAAGGTACAGACGTGAAACGGAGGTGGCGGCGCGGCGCACGCGGCAGGGCGGGTGAAAGGGAGCGGCAGTGGCAATCGGGTCCGCGGCTCAGAAGATTAAAAACTCCCGGGTTGCACTGAATGCAACGCGGGCTGTAGGGCAACGGGGCGGTGAAAGACCAGTGGCGTTCTAGGAGTGCTATTCGCAGCTATCACTTACGCGGAGATTCCGGGACTGAGAACCGTGCGCAGACCCCACGGTTTGGAAAAGCCAAACCCGGTAGAAACTGCGGCATCCGCAGAGGGGACGCCATTGTGAGTCACTCCACGCCCGGTGATCCTCAGACCCCGCCCCACCCCACCTACAACCCCGCCCAAGCTGTTCGCCTGCCTCCCTGCAGCACAACCTAAGGGTCTGCAGCTGAGACAGAACTCCAATAGATCCAAACTCCAAACAACGAGGAGAAAGGCCTGCAGGTCATTTCCCCCCAGTGATACCTCCCAGTGATAACTACAACAAGACTGTGCACCCAGCCTTCAAA
>PVJC01035083.1:0-18443 GCA_004026665.1 Murina feae
TCATTGAAATAAAAGCACATACCTCATATTATCAGTAGCGATAGCAATATTTGTAAGCAAAAATAATAACTAACATTTATTGGATACTGGTTATGTTTGAGGTATTAGAATGTTAGATATTTTTTTATGGGCAAGTGATTTTTTTAATCAATTTATAAAATGGAGGTTTCAGATTAGCATGGTTAAATAACTCGTTCAAGAGTACACAGCAACCAAATTGCTTTAGAGCCCATGGTCAAAAACACCAGGCGAGAGAAGCCACGCGGAAAGTAAGTGACCCACTGTACCATCAACCCATACAACCTCTGCTAACGTGTGCAGAAGGGGCCTCAGTGCCTAAGACCACTGCTGGCACTGTCCCAGGGTGAAGGCCATGTGGTGATGTATCCAGTGGGCCCCCTACAGGGGTCCCCAGTCCCCAAAGCTTGTGTACTCGATAGCCAAGTATCCAGAGAAACTTTCATTAAGGTATTCTTTGTGGAAAATAATGCTCTTTTTGGCCACTTACTTTAAATCCAGATAACCTTTTGTCAGGATGAGTAAATAATAAGTGGTTAATAGTTTTTAATAATTTACAAATACTCTAAAAATGAAATTAGCTATAGCTGTATATTGATCATTATGCTCCAGGCTCTGTGCTAAGCAATGTGAGTGCATGCATGCATGTGAGCCTGTATTTTTTTGCCTGTGTGTGCACATGTCTGTGTGCATGTTTGTCTTTCCATTCAGTCTAGAAAATAACCAGTCTATGGAGAAAAAAATTGAGTGCCCAAAGCTATTTGCCTGGTGGATGGCATGGCAGAGAGAAATGCAATTTGGAATTACATATAACTGAGTTTTAATATTTCTTTGCCGATTTCTAGATGGGGAGTGGTAGTTTCTGCATTAGTAACATTTGGATAGTCATATATACCTCAGGTTGCATAAAGTTTAAAGGAGAAAATGTATCTAAACCACATGGTCCACTACCTGTAGAGAGCAAAGCATTTTCTCATTTTGCTCAAGTTCAGCTACTCTGCTTCCGAAGGATGGGCAAGTAGGTTTCCCTTCCCCGTGCACTGGGCAATTCTGTGGGAAAGGCTTGCAGCCAGACAGGAAAGACTATTTCCTCAACAGCTAGTTTAAGTGAAAAATTATCGAGAACTCATGTACTGTGCCCTCCTCTGGAAGAGACGAGTGTTCCATGGTCAGTAAAGGCAGCACTGTTAGTATAGAATTTCTTCCTGGGACCGGTATATGTGTTTATGGCCCTGGCTTGTTTGCTTGCTTTATGCCATAGGACACAGAGCCTGGAGACCACCACAATTTGACTGCTCATGCTTCACACTCACTATGCATTTAGAAACATTGAAGTCATCTCCTCATTTGCTTCACCAAGAGCATCAACATCAAGTAAAACGGGCTTGATAGATTCAGTGATAATTCAAAAGTTGTGTCAAAGCCACATTTTGCTGAAATGGAAATACTAAAACTGGGGACTCAGAGTCTATTATGGTGCTCACCAGGTTTTCAGAGAAAGTTGCCTCTCATTACTTCCCATCCCCTGGCGGACTCTGGCTATTTTTACAGTTGGGTTGAAAAAAAGCATCCAGGACTACCTGCCAAGGAGGAGCAGGCCCTTTGTTCAAGGCCTTGCTCATCGCATGAGGTAATGACACATCTGTTTGGACCATCGGAGCCCAAATAGCAGATGCTGCTGCAAACTGAGCATTTGGAGAAACAACAACAAAAATAAAGAGAAAGCTAGTTCTAAAACAATTCCCCTTCAGCTAAGATTCACAGGCTGCTGCCAGAGACCGCAGAGAGCTGTCTGCACTCCCACATGTGGGTGGGGCCGTGCTGATGCATCACAGATCTCCGGTTGGAGGGATTAGATGAAAATAATTTTTTCTTTTAAATCGAACAGATTCCTTGAAACATTAGGGCATTCAAAATTATATTCTTAATTGGTGTATCTTCTACCAAATGACAGACTTTGCTTTGTGGCTGTGTTAAACAGAAAAGCATTGTGCAAACCTGGCTAATATTGGAAATGGCCAGATAGTCTACTTGTAATTTTTATGGGCCTCACCTTTCTGGACAGTTCCTGTTCTATACTTGGGTCATTTTAAACAGAACAACAACTTATTTATCATTAGTGTTTAATCTGTTCCTCAGACTGTCTATCTGTAGATCTGTCCATCCATCTATCCACCCCTTACAATGGTTGCACATTAAATTGGCTATTTAGGTTGTTTCCATTTACATTGACTCAAATTGTGTACTTTAAGCCATTTATTTAAAATGTTCATATATTTTTCTTCGGGGCACTAGGGAAAATAGTGAAAATTGGTTTTCATTAATGAGGACTATTTTATGTGCCTATAGAAAGCAGAGAGTCCTGGATTTCTGTCAGACGGATGCCGGATGCCGTTTGCATGTGGTAACTTGACTTCTGTTGCCATGCTAGTTCCTATTTTTTCTGATTATCCTGGTATTCTACTTAGTTTATCATTCCTATATTTTCTAGTTTTAACAAAGTAAGAATTTGTATTAGGAGCAGTTGGGATGAGTTTACTAACTCCAACCTTGTCCTTTGAGCTTCGGTTATAGTTTCAATTGGTAATATGTGATAGTAGAAAGTAAACAGATTCTTATTTGAATTTATAGTTAGATATGTAAGTTGACCAGCCATTCTTCATTCATGACCCTTTATAGATGCAAAGTAAACCTGTCTTTCAAAAAGAAGGCAGAATGCTTGCTGTTAAAGTGAAGTGCTCCCAGCTATACCTGTCTAGAGACAGTTAATTCCTGGCCCCCAGTGGTGGTGGGAGGTGTTACTTTTTTGCCGGTGTTCTGTCCTGATTTTATTAGGAAGGAGACAACTGAGCACCCCAGATACCTCTAGGCACTGCTGGTGGGAGAATGACAGAAACCCAGACATCACATCCACTCCTGCCATGTACATTGTTTCCTTCTCAAAAGTCAACCTAATTGTAGTGCTTACTGCTTGTTTTTTTAAAAGCATGTTTTTATTGATTTCACAGAGGAAGGGACAGGAAGAGAGAGAAAGAGAGATTGGCTGCCTCCTGCATGATCCCCTACTTGGAATCAAGCCTGCAACCTGGGCATGTGCCCTTGACTGGAATCGAACCTGGGACTCTTCAGTCTGCAGGCTGATGCTCTATCCACTGAGCCAAACCAGCTAGGCCTTACTGCTTATAAATTTTAGCACATAAAATGTGTCTTATATTCATAACCAAACAGGATGAACACTTTGATAGTACTTCTACATACCCCCAAATGCAAGAAACATTGAACTCCTTGCTGCTATAGAAAGCCCCATAAAGTGTGGGGAGAAAACATTTACTGCCAAACACACACACACACACACACACACACACGCATGGACAAAGGTAACTGAGGGGAAAAGTACTCCTAGAACTAATGGCTTCTGCCCTCATGATGATTGAGCCTAGGAATTTGCCTAATATTTATGAAAATATGTATACTGTTGGTGGGTTGGAAGGAAGTGGGTAGCCCCAAGGGTTGAAGAGAGGAGGGAGTCGGACAGGTTGAGGTGGTTTTGGATTTGTGCTATTGTAGGAACATTAGCAAACAGACTGGAAGTGGCCTGGTAGACCTTTAGTCCACAGTGACCCAAGGTGAGAAAGCAACAATTGGACACCATCGCACTCCTCAGTCCCCTCCAGCACAGGGTTACAAAAGCCATGGTGAGGCCTTTGTGGTCATTTAAACGGCCACTGGTCTTGAGACTGAGGATCATATGGAGGATGTAGGTGATGATGAAGAGCATGGTCAAGGGGGGATCCATGCCATCCAGATGCCTGGAGAAGAAGCCAGCATAGCCAGTAACCGAGGATCCAGTGGAAAGGAGCTGGGTTGCCTAGACACTCGGCTTTTCCTTTCTAAAGGATGTAGTGGGAAGGTCTTCCCTGAGAATATGAAGAGGTGCCCTTGCTTCAGAGGTCATGAGCTGTCAGCATGCCAGTGGTCAGAGTGGTCGGGAACTGTGGAGATTACAGGTGAAGCATATATGAAATGGGTTTGGTAAAAGGTGCCGAGCAGTTCTGTCAAGTTTACAAAGGCTACCTGGAGTATTCTTGCTATTGTCATTCCTGCTATATTATATAAGGTAGACCTAGAAGTGTGTGTGAGTGTGTATGCATTACTTAGTAGTAGTTTTTAATGTAGCAGTAAGTCACTTTCATAATAAGATGTTCAAAATAAAAAGTGCATGTTTAATGCAAAACTTAATAATTGAAATTCAGTTTTTTAAGGAGGTTGATGACATTAATCAACAAATATAGGGGCTGCACTGACAAGAAAAAATCAGGATAGTGATGAACATTGCTCCAATGTTCATAATTACTTCTAAAGGAGCATTATACATGGCCTGCTGCAGAGGGGTATTTATGTGGCCTTCTGTCTTCATGACTTCTGACGTATATCAAGTGACTATTTGTCTAAATTAACTTCACTCATTTTCTATTTAAAGTTTTATGTGTGTGAGTGTTTAGTAATTGTGAACTCACCAACAGAACAATTTGCAGTTTAATATGTGTGTCCTCAGATGCTTTCAATATAAAATCATATAATTAGTTCTAAGAATACTTAAAATTTTCCCATTGCAAGTTATAGTATCAGAACTTCACTTTTCCAGGCTCCTTCTACTGAAGGTAAAACATCTGACATTATTGTGTGTGCTATTATAAATTCAGTGTTTAAAAGTCTAAAGGTGCCCATGGGACTTCATCAAAGAAATATAGATGGAAAGATAGTTTGCCAGGCTAAACTGAATCAGAACAGAGTTAATGCCCTTAATGTGTACTTTTAAAGTTCCCTGTTAACTTTTCATAACTGAGAAAACACACACACACACTCACACACTTGACCTACCCAGTTATATCCCATACTTGTATTTGACATTTGATTGAATTTATTAGAATTCCTATAATTGCCTCACTCAGACTTCAGAAGGTTATCTTTTAGCTCAATAAATATCCTGTCTAAAAACATTGCAGAGCCCTAGCCGGTTTGGCTCAGTGGATAGAGCGTCAGCCTGTGGACTGAAGGTTCAATTCTGGTCAAGGCATGTACCTTAGTTGTGGGCACATCTCCAGTAGGAGGTGTGCAGGAGGCAGCTGATCGATGTTTCTAGTTCTCTATCCCTCTCCCTTCCTCTCTGTAAAAAAATAAAACAAAACAATAATATATATTTAAAAACATTGCAGAATCTTATGGTAGAAATTTTAATTTTAAAATATTAAATTTCTGAAGGCCTGGAAAGACCCTAACTACAGTAGACAGATTGCCATATGTGTTAAAATGTCTTCATGAGGATTTAAGTATGTGTGAATCTAAAAGACAAGCGGAAATATAATCGGCCCATGAAATAATGTTATGCATAATAGCTAAGAAGATGATAATGAATAATGTATGTGTTGTTATTTAAATAATGACTTGTATTTGAGTTTCTCACATGTGCCTGGTACTCATGGGAAAGATGAGATGTTGTAGAAGCCATAGCTTAGCATACAATTAAATGTGATTATATGAATAATTTGTTCTTTTGAAGACTCATTTCTGTCATTGATGAAACATAACATGAAGCTACTCTATAGACATAAATGAGTCTTGAGATCTTTAAACAAAAATAAGGTGTCCTGAACATTTCACCTGAATGTATATTCTTTTTGGTTTCTTCCTTCAGTTAAATTTTTGCCCACTACTTGGATACCTAAATGAATCCTGACTTTGCCTGTGAAATCTGAAGGGTTTTATCACTTGGTTTGCACTATGATCCAGCAGAACATCACTGCATCCAGTAGCAGATGAAACTGAAAATCCTGATGTAATTTTCAGAGTGCACCTAAGAGAACAAAACTATGGATATAACTAAAATAGTTCAAAAACAGTTTTCAGTAATCCTTTATTTTTTATGTCTGAAAGCCTTGAGTTGGGAGCTGGCTTTTCTCCACCACATGTCTTCATGACCTTATTGTTTAATCAGCTATGGGTAAACATCTGTCCTTATGGACAGTTGTGAGTTCTGAAAATGTCTTCTTAAACCTCAAAATCTTGCCATGACTGGCAGTATAATGCATTGGTTCCTTTTGTCCCTTGATTCCTTATTTCTATCTCCTTAGCTTCACCCTAACCCAACAGACCCTTTTTTTAATTGTCACCATCTACATCCAATCCTATTATATTTGCATATTTGTCCCTTGAATGATAACTATGGTCCTTGCAATCACCCTGTTACCATATAGCAATGATAAAATTGTAAAACTTCTGTAGGTCAAGCTTTTCTATTTTATCATTTAAATCAAACCATGGGTCATTATGGCAAAGTATATTGTGTGTGTTTTTTTACCATGTTGTTGCTTCCCTTCTACTGTTACTTATTCTTAGAAATGTTTTTTTTAAAAAAATATATTTTATTCATTTTTCACAGAAAGGAAGGGAGAGGGATAGAAAGTTAGAAACATCGATGAGAGAGAAACATCGATCAGCTGCCCCTGCACACCCCCCCCCCCCCACTGGGGATGTACCCGCAACCAAGGTAAGGTTCATGCCCTTGACCGGAATCGAACCTGGGACCCTTGACTCTGCAGGCTGACACTCCATCCACTGAACCAAACCGGTTAGGGCTTCTTAGAAATGTTTGCTAAAAAAATAGGAAATTATATGAGATTACCCCACTGGTGTATGGCCAACACATTTCACACTGTGTTAAAACTACGTAAATGCTGTGAATTTGGCAAGAAGTCATGATATTGGTTTGAAGCATGGTTCCAGGATTTACCAAGATCACCTCATGTGTCTTAAAGTTACAATGAGATAATCAATCAACTCATGCCCATCATAGCAGCTACATGAAAAATTGCCACTTAATAAATCTCAATATTCCTGACAAGAGTTTGTCAAACTATGTGAACAAGCCCTACCACAAGGATATAACTATGGAACCAACATTGCTACAGGGTACTTTCTCGCCGAGAGAGCCAGTTCCTAAGAGATAAATAATCTTACATTCACTGCTCAAGAGTGGATGTGGGGAAGGTGTTTGAAATGTATACAATAGGAAAACAAATAAGTAAATATTATTATCACCTGTTTTTAATGCATGGAAAACTAGATAATTAGCTAAGTGATATATTTGATGTATTTTTTTTCATCAAGCACTTTTTTTTGGAGAGGATTAAATACCAATTGGCAAATGACTGAAAATCACACTAGACATATTTCAAGTCCTAAATATTTACATGTGGTTTGTGGCTACTATATCAGATAGTACAGATACAGATAATTTTCATCATCACAAAAAAATATATTAGAGAAAATTCATTAAAGACCAATTTCCAGGTCAGATTTTTATGAATAAAATATTTGCTTTTTTATGTAAGATACGCACTTATTATTGAATATAGAATCTACTTCTCCAGAATTAACACTTATGCATAAGCATAGTATTCTGATGAATATGGATGCAAAATATTCATATTCCATCAAATGTATTTCAACAATAAAGAATATTCGTTTCTGTATGTGCTTTTGTATGTAGGAGCACATTACTGAGAAACCTTTTATAAAAATTCTAAACTGTATTATTAAACATATATTTTTAAACCTGAACTTCTCAAATATATATTTTAACACACTAAAAGGCACTGTTTTAGAAAACACAATTGCAATAATTAAAGGTAAAGATTAAAAATGCTCACATAGTAGAAGGTAAACTGAAGCAATATAATTATTTCCCAGAATGTTTCTGAAGTTAATTATTTGAAAAAATATAGTGTCCTGCATAAAGAACGGGACTGAATTTCCCTTGCCAGATGATATAGACGTAGCAATGTTTTTAAATAAAAGAAAGCCTTATGCTTCTTGAAAAGTGGATTATATTATCAGGGATATTGGTCATTCGAAAAATGTAAAGGTCTTGTTAATAAATTATGCACATTCTTCAATTAAGTTTGACACTGCACAAGCCACATGCATAATTGATGTTCATTCACATTAAAATATAAATGTAAATATCAAACCTTAGTATAGTAGGTACTCAGTCTCCTTGGGCGTTATGTCCAAGTAAATCCCATTATTTTTTAATGTCCTTTCGCAAAAGATTGCATTATGCAATATTGTCAGATCATATTCAGGAGTTTGCAAAAGCCTGTATTACATCTGCCTCCTACACAGGCCACATAGACACCTAAATTTTTGGTCATGTTAGCAGTTGAGTAGTGAATGACTTATTCTATTTAACCTAAATCTAATAAATGTAATATTATAATTTCACATCAATAATATATCCAACTGTTTAATAATTTTAAAAGGACTATGTATAAGGCAGAAGTGTTAGGTGGAGTTTTGATGGGATAAGAATAAGAGAAAAGCAGCCTCTATAAAGCAGGATAAGACAATAGTCGGAAGAAGGAGCTCTAAACTAATATTAATGTCCTGAAAACTGTGTTTTGTTTTTTTAATTTCCTCATATTACATATGTTTTACTTTCATAAAGGAACTTAACATTCTAGAATAGTTATTTTACCCCCCTCACACTTCCGACTCAGGATTTGTTGAGTGAAGGTGTTGTTTTTTATTTTATCATAAATATGAGATTGACTCAACCCTGCTTAAACAAACAGACCAACAAAGAAATTTATTCTAACAATAAAGAGTTTTGTTTTGTGGTTTTCATATGAAACTCCAGTGGGAAAGTGCAACTGGGCATTATTGACAGGTGGTGGAACCAGCGACGGGAACACAAAACATACAAAGAATGTGAAATGGACCAGCTCTGTCTCAGGCCTGTGCTCCCCTGTCATTGCTGCTTAGTTTTCTATCTGCAGATGAGCTTCCTCTTTCGCTTGGTTTGCACGGCTGAAAATGGCTTCCCTGAAATCCTATGTTTCCATATCTCCACCATTCAGCCCTTTATATGTCCTCCATCACCTTACTTACTATCTACTATCCCGCCATGAGTCACTAATTCATCCGGACAGCTACTGTTCAGGGAGTCTGGATTAATTACTCACAGTGTGACAGAGTTTCATACTTACATGCCTTTTCTTCATATACCACACAGCCCTAAATGGTCATGATGAAGTTGTAGCCCCCTTCTTATTTTATTTTACTCAGAGAAATGTCATATGGACATGGAGCACAAACATTTAAGTGTCTAATAGTCTGGTTTTTAAGCACCTAACACAGGTTAATGAGGGCTAGACCCTTACCCTGTGCCCATTCTAAGATACACTTCCAATTCATATGTGAAATCATCTGTGAAACTTGCCACAGAACACCTGAGTACAGAAGAAGGCTGTTATAGAAATGAATGGAAGTCAATATGTAACTCTTGCTAAATTGTGGAGAGTGGCCACAGTGTTTGGAAAGGTTCAAACCTGGGACTAACAAGCGGGCATGGTCCTCTCATGGCAAAGCCACGTACAAGTCCTCGCTTGGAGGGCAAAGCCCTCCCAGCATAATTATAGCCAAAGGCTAAGGTTGTTAGCTTGACTTTATTGTCTGAACCTGTTGTCCCGCGTGGCTGAGTGATATGGACTGCGGGAGGTGCAGCAAGTAAACAAAGCTTGATCAAGTGCGTGTAACTGAATAAATTGGAAAACCCGCAAGAACGTTGCATCTACGCCCTTCCTTTGCCTCGTGGAATCTGGCTTTAAAATAAGAACGTAGCTTTCAGGCTGTGGCGTTGTCTCTCCATCAGAGAGTAGCGTCACACCCAGCCTCAGCTTTCTTCTCTTGTCTGTCTTTTCCAAATACTTCACCACCCCTCGCGGGTTCACCCATAGCCATGTTAGCTCGGCACACTAAATGAAGGTTTTTGCAAGTTGTTCTTCCAGTGTTCAGTCTTACTTTATTCTTCCAAACTTATTGGCTGGAGTTAGATTTTGCTTCCATTGTTTTGTTGTTGTTGTTGTTGAACATATGTTTATTGATTCCAGAAAGGAAGGGAGAGGGAGCAAGAGATGGAAACATGAATGATGAGAATCATCGATTGGCTGCCTTCTTCATGGCCCACACTGGGGATCAAGCCCACAACCCAGGCATGTCCCCTGACCGGGAATCAAACTGTCCAGGCTCAACTACTGGGCCACGCTGGCCGGACTCATTGTTTCCAAATTAAGTGAAAAACTGCTAATCTGTGATCAGATGACTTTGGCTCAATTTGGCTAAATTCAAAGCAGCCATTTTTAGGTCCCTCTGCAGCAGCACACACATACTACATGAGGCTTCACTGGAAAACAGATCAGATTTCTTCTTTGCTCATTAGCTGTTGGTGTAATCTATTTTGAAACGGGGCAACATTTCTATTCCAAGCGAATTTTAATTAAAATATGTTTCTGCAGCCCTTCTGTCTGCTTAAAGGTACCTTCTAACCTTTTACTACCTGTATCTGGAGAACAGGCTGTAAAACATTGAATATGAGAAAGCTGGGAAATGTAACACACTGTAAATGCATGAAGGTAGGAGCTCAAAATGTGTGGACATAAAGGTTTTATTTCTTTACATAAGGTTTAAATGAAGAGTACATTGTATAATCTTTACTTTCAAACTGGACCATCATTTTTAAGCAAGAAGAAAGGAATGCTTTACTCTTAAAAAGAAAACATACTTTAAGGCTAATTCAAAAGAACCACAAGAAACAACATAACATATAAACTTGAAACTCCCCAAATGATAATGCAAATGTCAAAACTATTTTCAAATATTATTGTTTCTTACTTTCATTTAAAACTTATTCCTGAATGGGAACACAAGCTGATTAAATTTATATTTGTGTGTGCATAAGTGCTAAAATTATCTAAAAGATACATAGTTCATCCTATTAAAATTTATGTTGTAGGGGTACATTTTATGTAGTATGTTATGATTTATTATATGCATTTAAACATAATTTCAACATTATCTCATACACGTCCTATGCTAGTTTATTATCTTCTATTTGTAAATGAGGGAGGTTTGACTAGACCAGAAAAAAGTGACTTACGAGAGAGGCCACACACGGTGAGAATGTCTCAGTCCCCAAACTTATTTAATTTGATTACATTGTGCCAAGATGATTTAAATAACAAAAAGCACTGCAGTATTGTTACTATATTGATATCTGATAGGACTTAAACACCAACTCAAGCCTTGTACAATGTTTTCCTTTGTTTTTTAATCTTTACCAGAGGATACTTCTTCCATTGATTTTTAGAGAGAGAGGAAGGGTGGGGAGGAAGAGAGAGAGACAGAGAGATGGAGAGGGAGAGGGAGAAGGAGACAGAGACATCAATATGAGAGAGACACATTGATTGGTTACCTCCCATACCTGACCAGGGCTGGGGACTGAACCTGCAACCTATAAGGCTCCCTTGACCAAAAATGGAATCCACAGTCCTTCAGTGCCCATGGTTAATCCTCGAACCACTAAGCACACTGGCCAGAGTTACAGTGTTTTTGTAAAACTTGTAGTGCTTCTAGTGATCAGTGATGAGGAAACACGAACTGGTTGTGTCCCAGAAAAACCCTCTAGGATTATGTGCCAGCTAAAATTAATACTGAACGTGCAGAGAACTGGGAAAACAAAATAAAAAACTCAGCATACTCAAACCTAACAAACAAAACAAATGTAGGCATATGGTAGAAAACTGTTGCTAATTTATGAACTGGATTTAACTATGCATGCGCTTGAATGGCAAACATGAAGTCTTTCAAAGGAAAGGCCTAAGAAGTTTGGGATCAAAAAAGTATTTCAGAAAATTTAGGTGAAATGTATTTCAGAAAATCTTATACTGAGTTTTCAGTAAGAGGTAAACCAGCCGATTTGGCCCAGTAGATAGGACATTGGCCTGCAGACTGATTCCAGTCAAGGGCACATCTGTAGGCTACGGGCTCCATCCCCAGGGCTGGAGGCAGCCAATCAATGATTCTCTCTCATTGATGTTTCTCTCTCTCTCTCTCTACTTCTCCCTTCCTCTCTGAAATTAAAAAAACACAAACAAACATTAAAAAAAAAAAAGTAAATCATCCCCAAAGCTAGCTTTCCGCTGCTGTACAATATACTGTTTAGGACAGTAAAGAATGATTTTCTGTCAAACATGTAATAGAAAATTGTACTTACAAATAGATTTAGATTTTTCCTCTGATGCTGCAGTAAATGCATTAAGGACACTAAAACAAGGAAGATTAATCACATTTTCTAGTAACTTAAAATTTCACAACCATTTTAAAGATAGTTGACTAAAGAAGTGCTGGTCTACCATCTTGTTAAAAATGAGTACCTAATGTGTCAAAAGGGGAGGGACATATGTAATATTTTCAACAGTAAAGATTTAATTAAAAAATATCTGCTTGCAGTTGTGACTGAAATAAGGTTGTAAAATCATTTTATGAGCTACAAAACACAACACAAATTGTAACAATTATTTTTAGTTAACTGTGATATGAGAAAATATTAGCAATTAAGTTTTTCTCATGACTTCCTAAGAAATATCTAATCTAATAAAAGAATATTATGCAAATTAACCATCACTTCGAGACACCTAAGCCATGCCCACCAGCCAAGCCATGCCCACCAGCCAATCAGAGCGGCTGCATGCAAATTAACCCAGCCAAGATGGTGGCTGGCAACAATGGAGCTAGAGCAAATAGGAGGCTTCTGTTGCACCAGTGATGGAGTTGAAACTGCCTGCCTAGGCCACTGGGCCTCTGCTCAAGGCAATATTGTTTCCATTATAGAAGATAAATAAACCCCAGAACCTGATTCTAGCCAGCCTTGCTGGGATGTTGGGTCAATGGAAGCTGTGGGCAGCCTGAAAATGGCCCTCAGCCTATCATCCAGGCTGGCCACACCTCCATGGGGTGAGGGTTCCCACTGGGGAGCTTGGCCAGCCTGCAAACAGCCATCAGCCCCTCACCCAGGCTGGCCAGGCACACCAGCAGGTGGACATCCCCCGAGGGGTTCCAGAATGTGAGAGGTTACAGGCAAGGCTGAGGGACCCCCCTCCCCCCCCCCCAGTGCACAAATTTTTGTGCACTGGGCCCTTAGTAGCATTATAATCTTGTAATTATAATATTTTATAGTTATTTATCCTGAACGTGCTAAGTGTTCTCATTTTTGTTTTTGAGAGATATTTTTCTTATTTAAATTTTATTGCAATTACCAGTCCAAATATTCTACACCAATATAAAAATTAGAACAAAGAATGTCATACTGTTTTAATTGGTTAATTTTTAAGTAGATGTCTTATGTCTCAATTTTTTTTTAATTTTAGCAAGCTATTACAAAAAACCACTGGTGATATTGCTTTCTGTAAAATATTGCTTAAACATCAACTTTTTAATGGCTCTTTAGCATTATTATTGTCTATAATGAATTCATTTACACACATATTTCACCTTTTAGTGCTTACTGCATTTAAAGGTTTATAAATTTTCATACAGGGGAGTTTTATTTGAGTTTTCTTTAAAAATCATTTAAACTCCATAGACAAAATGAACTTCAAGCCTACAAAATAAGTTTTACAACTGACTTCTTTTTTGCATAGGGAAAACTAACTTTTCTTGAGGAAATTCGCTAGTCATTGACAAAAGATACTGGTAGAATTTGAAATATTAATAGTGTTTACATTGCACATTGATTCTTTAAGTCGCTGATTTGGTTCAAAACAACTCTTCATTTATTCTTTCACAATTTCTTTTAAATCATAGCAGACTGGGTGATAAGAGGAGGGGATAAAGTATAGAAAGCAAGAGGCTTTTTGAAAATATAATAGTACCTTTAAAATAATGTTGACTCATTGAGGTTAAGAGGGATTATTTGGTAGGTTGTGGTTTTAAACTTCTAGATAAAACAGTGAACTTTTGGCCCAGCTGGCATGGCACAGTGATTGAGTGTCTACCTATGAACCAGGAGGTCACAGTTCCATTCCCAGTCAGGGCAATGCCTATGGTTGCAAGCTGAATTTCTAGTGTGGGGTGTATGGGAGGCTGCCAAGCAGTGATTCTCTCTCATCATTGATGTTTCTATCTCTCTATCCCTCTCCCTTCCTCTCTGAAATCAATAAAAAAATATATAAAAAACAGCGAATATTTGAACTCAGGGACCAAGTTTTTCATTTTAATCATTTCAAAAACCTTCCCCTGCTTATAGAAAAGTGCTATGCCCATGGCAGCTACTCCATAAATATGTGTGGGTAAAATTGGCTCTGCTCAACAACCCCTAACCAGCTTTACCACTATTGTTAGCCAGCCCCACAGCACTGCCCACTAGGTGGCAGTCCCATACAGAGAAGACCCCTTTTGGCATTTGCATGGTAGAAAAATTGCATTTATGTCATAACCTGATAGGTTTGGTTTTATAACAACAAAATACTTTAAATAAATGTTTTAAAATTAAAACCGCTTTCAACTTTCAGGGTTTTCTTTTTTTATTCGTCAGTTTTTGTTTTGATTTTAAAATCAATTTTGACAATTACAGTCCTCTTGGAAAATAGTACATCTACTGGGTTTGGGTCTCTTATATAAAATTTTTGCATGTGCTAATATTACCAGGGGTAGAGAAGGCGAGAGAAAAGCAAATGCTGAAGGACTTTCCTCATTCCTCATGATACAGCGACTGGTAGTGAGGTTGTACCCCCATAAAGGTGAGCACACCAGGAATACATGGAGCACGGAGCCTGATGCTCGCCATGAATGAAAACCAGTATCCATGGCTGAGGGAAGCACAGACAAGTGAGGCTGAACAGAGCACTGTAATTCACTTCTAGCATCCGATAAACCTTGATGAAAAGATTGTCATCCAATGTGGCATTGGAGCTAGAGTCTATCATAGCTGACATGAGGAGTTATTGATGACTATAAGAATGCCATTTGTGCCCCATGTTATTTTTCAAATTTGATATTCTAAAAACAATAAAATGGATGTAAGAAAAATTTTACTTTTCAATGTTAGACGTGCGATGGTCAAATATTTAATATGAATGGTTTAACTAATATTTTTTCTTATGTCTTCAGAAAGTTAGTAATTGAGGTAATCTCTAAATTTACTCAAACTGACTTAAATTTTTTTTTTGTTTAAATTTCAAAATTACTTTTGAGTCAGACCAGCCAGGGTTTTGGCATCAGAGGTTAATCGCCAGGCAGTCTCAGAGCCTAGCTGATTTGCCACAGTCACATAACACAGCTCTCTTGTCTTTTGTGTTAGTTATCTGTTGCCTCTTTACAAATTTGCCCTGCAACATAGCTAAAGAGAACGTCAGCCTTTATTACATCAACATTGCTGTGGGTTAGGAAATAGGATGGCTTAGCTGCCTGCCTCTATCTCAGGGTCTCTCATGAGGTTGCTCTCAAGGTGTCTGCTCAGGCTACTGGCAGTCCTTGCCCCTTACAGACACTTGTCCTGAGACGTCAGTGGGAATTCATAGGACTATTTACAATATAGTGACTTTTTCCTGAGGGCAAGGGGAGGGGAGAGGAAGAGGGAGAGGGAGAAGGAGATCCTGGTGATTTTTTAACCCTATCTCAAAAGTATCACTTTTGCTCTATTGTAGTCCTTAGAAGAGAGTCACTAGGTACGGCCCACACTCAGAGGACAGAGATTACATAAGGAGGCAGAGATCATTGGGGGTTATTTCAGAAGCTTCCTACTACTAGTTATTGATTTTGCTACAACTGTCAAGGGCATATTTCTTCTGAAAAATGTCCCTGCAAATTAATTTAGTAACAGCAATGAAAACAAAATGTTGGTTTTTAGTGATTTATGAAATGCCTTAGAATTGGTTCCTCTGAATTTATTCTGCTAGATTTTGTTGTGCCTTTTGAAACTTAAGGTTTAAAATTTTCTTTGCATCAACAAATTTTTGATCTTCATCATTTTTTTCCCATTCTTGTTCAATTGCAGACATTAATTACATTATACTTGACACTGACCCACAGGTCTGATTCACTGTTCATTTTCTATTCAACCTTTTTATCCCCTCTGGGCATTATTTTGAACTAGAGACCCAGGGTAGGAATTAGTGCAGGGGTGGGATCTGGCTGGCCCATCCCAATGGGAAACGATCAGGGCCGGGTCGGGGGCGAGGGGGAACCCTTGAGATTTTGGCCAGCTGGCCCTGCCCCCACCCAGGTTGGGGGTGTGATTGGGTGTGGGGCTGGCAGAGGGGGGCGGCAGGAGGTTGGCCAGCCCAGCCCCTGATTGGGGTGAGGGGGCAATTAAGGGCAATTCTAGCCAGGGGGGAGGAGCTGTGGGTGGTTGGTTGGCTGGCACCACCCCCAATTGGGGAGAAATCAGAGGCTGGGCCAGATGAGGGGAAGAGGTTGGGGGAACTGATTGGGGCTCCCATCAAGCCGGTTGACTGCCACAGTGTGTGTCATAGTGACTAGTCGTCTAGTCGTTCTGGTCATTCTAGTCATTCTGCTGGCCGTTTGGGTCATTTGGCATATATATATATATATATATATATATATATATATAGAGAGAGAGAGAGAGAGAGAGAGAGAGAGAGAGAGAGAGAGAGAGAGACAGACACTAGGGGCCCGGTGCACAATAATTTTGAAGATCCCTCAGCCTGGCCTGTGCCCTCTCGCAGTCTGGGAAACCTCGGGAGATATCCACCTGCTGGCATGCCTGGCCAGCCTGGGTGAGGGGCTGATGGCTGTTTGCAGGCTGCCCAAGTCCCCCAGTGAGGACCCTCACCCCATGGAGGTGTGGCCAGCCTGGGTGATGGGCTGAGGGCTGTTTTCAGGCTGGCCACAGCTCCCATTGACCCAATGTCCCATCAAGGTTGGCTGGAATCAGGTTTCAGGGTTTATTTATCTTCTATAATTGAAACATTGTTGCCTTGAGCAGAAGGCCACAGCCAGCATAGGCAGGCAGTTTCTTCCATCTCTGAACGAAGCCTCCTGTTTGCTTCAGATTCGTGGCTTCTATAATTGAAACATTGTTGCCTTGAGCAGAGGCCTGGCCAGCCTAGGCATGCAGTTTCAACTCCATCGCTGGTGCAATGGAAGCCTCCTGTTTGCTCTAGCTCCCTGGCTACCGGCCGCCATCTTGGCTGGGTTAATTTGCATACAGCCACTCGGATTGGCAGGTGGGCATGGCTTGGGTGGTGGGCATGGTTTAGGTGTCTCAGAGTGATGGTTAATTTGCATATTACTCTTTTATTAGATTAGATAGTTGCTATGATTATGTACTTAAGTTTACTGATTTTTCTGCAATGTCTAATCTACTTTTAATCATATCCAGTATATTTTTCACAGAAGGTATTTTTCATCTCCATGAGTTTGATTTGGGTCATTTTAAAATTTATTTCTTTTATCATGTTCAATTTCTTCAAAGTTTTTGATCATTTGGAACATATTTGTAATATTTGTTCTGATGTCTTTTTCTCTTATTTCCATCACTTTTTTCACTTCTGGTTTTGTTTTGATTTTTTGAGTTATTCCTCTCAGATATGTTTCTGTGCATGAATAATTTTTAATTACATGCTGAACATTGTAAATTTAGGATGTTAGGTACTGGATTTTACTTATTTATTTATATAATTTTAGACTTCTTTTCATGGAAGGTAATTAAATTACTTGGCATAAGTTTGATCCTTTCATGATTTGTCTTTTAGCTTTGCTAAGATGAGCCAAGAGTAGCCTTTTAGTCTGAGGCTGATTTAGCCGGATTATTAAGGTGATACCCTTCTGAAAACCCTACTTCACACTCCATGTATTTAGCATCTTGCTCTTCTGACTGGTAGAAAAACAGGTTATTCTTTACTCTGTTGAACTCCTAGATTATTCACCTTATGATCATTTCAGTGGTTCTTTTCCCGACTTTGGGTCATTTTCTCTTATGCATGTGAAGGTTAGTACTCCACATAATGCTTGAGGGGATGCCTCCCGCCTCCCACACAGACTTCTAGTGCTCTCACCGTCTCTGCAGCTTTCTCTTCTCTTGGCACACACATCCTAGTCACTTTGCTCTTCACACCTCCCATCTGTTTACTCTGATCAGTGAGACTACTTGGCCACATTTGGTGTCTTTCTCCCTGTTCTATAACCTGGAAGCTGCTTCCAAGCAATAAACATGGGCTTCCTACTTCTTTGGACAACTTTCTGTGTAAGAAACTATAGGATTCTTAAGATAATTCTCAAACTGATTAGGCACAATATTATTAAATTGACATGAGGATAATACTAGTAAACTACTTAAGATGTATTAGTTATAGATCTTACAAAGCAGACAAAATAATATTGACTAAAATTATTTTAAAAAATGATTGAAGCCCTAGCTGGTTTGGCTTAGGGGATAGAGCACTGGCCAGTTAACCAGAGGGTCCTGAGTTTGATTCTGTTCTCTGACTCTGGTTGGGGAACATGTGGGAGGCACCAGTCAACCAATTGATGTTTCTTCCCTTCCCTTCCCTTCCCTTCCCTTCCCT
>PVJC01035084.1:0-18456 GCA_004026665.1 Murina feae
GTGTCTGGCTTTTACCTGAGCCTCTTCCAGAAACTACTAGCCATTCCTTTAACCACCCTGGAGCCCTCTTCATGCATTGGACCAAATGGAAACAACAAAGTTTTTTGCAGCAAATAATAATAATAATAATTAAAATAATAATAAATTTAAAAATCAATGGAAAAAATATCCTTTGGTGAGGATTAATAAGCAATAAACAAATACATACACACTTAACATTGCAGACTAGTAGTTTTATCGCTAGCTTTACCCAGTGGCCAGATAAGTTTCTATTGAATGAGTATAAAAAAAAAGTTTCACATAAATGTTAAAGGCATGCTTTAAAATTAAATACCCATTGCATTTTGAAGTTATTTATTACATGTTCTTACAAGCTAAAGTATGATACTTTGTAAACACTGTGTAATAGGAAGCAAGAATTCTCGTGATCTGTCTGCAATGTGTTAAGGAAAACATGGTAGACGCTAACAATACTCCAAGTAGGTAATGAGACAATGACATTGAAAATGAGGTATGTACTCACATGATGATGATAGACAAGTTAGAGTGTGGACAAGCTCAGCACCCCTCTAGTTTGTTCCAGACAGGACGCCTGGACAAGGGGTGAGTGGGACTCAGCATCAGCCTGTGCTTCACTCACCAAACTGTGCACCCTGCATGGGGCTATTCTCCCAAGGAAAGGGCACTTATTTTGTAACAGATGTTACACAGAGATTTCTCTTATTCCCTCAGCCATGTCTAGAGTTGCCAAGACACATGACAGGCAGGAGAATAAAGAGGAACACAAAGAAATACCAATCGAGCATCAAATGAGGCCCACCTGAAAACTGAAGAGCTTTATTTAAAGGTGATTTTGTTTGTTTGTTTGTTTGTTTTTTAGAGAGAAAGAAGGAGGGAGAGGGAGAGAGGGAGAGAAATATCAATGATGAGAGAGAAACATCATCGATTGGCTACCTCCTGCATGCCCCCCACAGGGAATTGAGCCCACAACCTGGGCATGTGCCCTGACTGGGAATCAAACCAGTGACACCCCCCAACCCTCCTCCCCACTCCCACCCCCAGTTCCTGGCTCCTCGATGCTCAACCGCTGAGCTACACCAGTTGGGCCTTTGTTTAAGGTTCCAGAACACAAGGGAAAGAAACTTTTAAGAAGGAGGCTCCCTGTCCAGAGGCAAGGCTGGGGTATAAAGTGTGGAGAGCCCATTCTCTGAAGGAGCAGAGAGAGGCAGTGCCCGCAGCAGCCCTTCTGGAAGATGCCTCATTAGAAGGGGGCCCCACGACATGACAAGGGACATACTCCCCATAGCTGCAACTTTATTTTCTTTAAAATCTTTTCTCCTTTTTGTCATTTAAGGATATGACCTAGGAACTTAAAAAGTCAACTTGGACTTCTGATGAGTTTAATAATTCCCCCTACAAAAGCAGCAGAACTCCAGACCCCAAACAAACTTAAATACACCCAATTATTTGGGAGGACTCTTAAAGGGGAGTTTGTCATTTTACTCCTAAGTTGGTCTATGCAGTTGCCACCAAGCATTGGCCCTTCCTTCTTCCCAAACCCACATATTATTTATCCATATTATTTATCCATAACTTGCAGGAGCCTCACCTCCAGCCCAATGAGGAATGCCTCCATCCATCCTACAAGTGCTCTGATGGGTGCTCTCAAAACCACCGTCCTTGAGTGCCCTCACAGTGCTGGGCCCCATGCAGAAGTGGGGTGTAGTCTTCCCATCCCTGTGCCTCACCTCATCACCTAGGTCCCAAAGTAGCTCTACCAACATTCAGACCTCACCTAGAGGTCCCATCAAGTCCTAGAACACCCCATGCCTACCCCAGGCCTGAGTAACCTGAAGAAACCTGGGTGTCAGTGGGGATCTCTGTATCCCTATGCCCAGGCCATGGTCCACACACCAATCCACTGAGCTAGCCTTGAGCAGATATTATACCACCCACCCCAACTCTCTTACTTTTTACCCTCTTCTACCACCAAAAATACTCAAAGCTGCTTCCAATTGCAAAGCAAAGACTCCCAAATACTGATGAGAGAGAGAGAAAGAGAGAGAGAGAGAGAGAAAGAGAGAGAGAGAGAGAGAGAGAGAGAGAGAGAGAGAGAGAGAGAGAAGAGAAGAGAAGAGCTGTCTACATCAGCAGCAACCGAAGATCCTCTGTATACTTGACAGAAGGAAGGGAGATCTCTCCTCATCAGGGGAGGACACTACTGGGGGTGCTCTGCAGAGTTCAAGGAAATGTTGGTGGAGTTGGCAGAGACATTTACTGCCTCCTGTTTGACCTCCAGGCCTGTAGGTAGTGCAGCAATAATGTCCTGGAACTGTGGGAGCCTTGGCTAGTCCTGGAGAGGCGGACAGCTTCTATCTGGAGGCAGATTTGGGCCATCAGCTCCCTCCTCTCTCTGCTCTCATCTCTCCTCTCCTTCCTTCTCCATTCCCCTCTCTTCATTTTCACCTGCCTCTTCTTGCTGCTTCTTAGCTTCCAATTCCTTGTTTCTCCTCTGCCTCCCCCCTCATTCCTCTTTCTCTCCAATACCACTTGTGGACAGAGCACTCTTCTACATGCTATTAGAGGTGAAAAAATATGAGAGACGCTGTTCCACCCTTAGAGATTGGTGAGATAAAAATATTTGTTTCCAGAGACAAGTAAAAGGGTAGGGTTTTTTCTGCATCCACCTTGGGGGCAGCCTTGGAGGAAGACACTGCCCTATGGGATAACTCTTTGGGATCTTCTGGATCTGTTCAGAAGACAAAGGAAGAATTTTGGAACCCTTGCTGATGTCTGCTCAATAACACAACTGAATTTATCTAATGAAAAATGGGAAAGCATTTTCTATGAGGAACTCATCTATTTCTTTTTTAAAATACTATAATGTTCTGTTTGGCTATGATTTTAAAGAAAATCTTTTTCAAAATCATAGTAACAGAGACTGCACAGGGGCAGCACTGAGAACTCAGGGAGCTTTTTGGGGTGACAAAAAAGTTCTGCATATTGATTACAGTGCTGTTGTATGAATGCAAACTCATAGAACTGTACCTCCCAAAATGTCAATTTTACTATGTAATTTTAAAATTCTTTAATTGCCCATTACACAAGTAAAAATACTTGCTTTCTATGAAACCGTTTTAATCCTAAATATTAGTTTTGTTTGCTTTTGAACTATATAGAAAGGGAATCCCATAGCAAAAGAAGCACATCTTTTTAAAAGCATCACACTCCTTCTTGTGAAAAGTCCTCTCAGATATAAGACTAGAAAACTATCAGGAAGACCATACATACTGTAAATGGGAGTTTAAAAATTCACCCAACAAGTGTAATTAACCACGTTTTATATAAAGAAAGAAGAGAGCTAGATAGGAGAAAAATCACCGCTTCCTAATCGGGGAAGGTCTATCCTAAGGATTTCTAAGGTCAACATACAGGAGTGTTTCCCTTTGTGCCAGGAAAGACAGACGTGGGCCTCTGGAGCACAGTCGTTTCTCTCTTACACAAAGAAGCAGAAACTGGGCCCTTGGGGAAGGCTTGGCGCTGGCTGACAGCATGACACCCCCCAAGCTGTCTAAATGCTACCGAGACCAGTGTTCCCGGCACATCCCAGACACAGTAAGCCAGAGTATTACCATCTATTCCAATCTGGGAGGAGGGCTGGGACAGGGAAGCAGACACTGGTTGGTTCTTCTTATGTTTTTGTTTCTTTAAATCTTATCCTAAACGTAGTAGTCTATCTAACACACATATATTAGTGACAGTCAACTCTGTAGTGTTTTGGGGTTTGTTTGTGGTTTTGTAAAATATTTTTAATTGATTTTTAGAGAGAGGGGAAGGGAAAGAGATAGAGAGAGATAAAAACATCGATGAGAGAAACATCATTGATTGGCTGCCTCCTGCACACACCCCACTGGGGACTGAGCCCACAACCCAGGCATGTGCCCTGACCAGGACTCGAACAGGTGACCTCTTGGTTCCTGGGTCAATGCTCAACCGCTGAGCCACACCAGCCGGGCTTTGGGGTTTCAGTAGAGCTTTGGAAAGGAAGCTAAATTCTCTTTCAGCTTTCCATGGTTATGGGAAGCCTAGCTGTAGATGCCTGCAAACCCTAGGCCCCTGAACTGGAAGCATCCTGCTTAGGAGGACGTCTTGAATCATCCAGCTAACCCAAGGGGTATCAACAAATAGCACAACACCTGCCTACTCAAGGCATGGGGGTGGGAGTGGGGGGGCCAAGAAAACAGTTACCTAATCAGACCAATGACTTAGACAAAGTGGAAATGGAAAACAGCCTACATTTTCTTGTTGATATCCTATAGCTGCTTCCACCATGCCTTTGGATTAAGGATGATGGACAGGAGAACTGCCTTCTGCCAATTAATTCCAGAGTATAATTTGTAGCCTGGGCCCATCCTGGAAGATCCTGGGCTGCTAACAAACCATGACACTGCTTTAATTTCTCCTTTGCCCCCACACTTTATTAAAACCTGGAGTGGGTTCCATCAAATATCCCTTCAAGGGAAAAACAGAGAGAGGCAGAGAAATGGAGCAACATTTGTCTTAATGCAATATGAAAGATTAGAGTTTGCTGGATAAAGAGGGAGGGAGGAGGGGGGTGGGAATTCTTGCGAAACACACACGCACAGGGACACACACCCACACAATTTCTCTTTTGCAATGACCTCCTTCTGCCCCATCCATCAGCCTGGGGTTGGCTTATTCTAACTAGCAGATTCCTTTATTCTGTATAACAGGCCCATCAGACACAATCTGCATGCCAATTACTGGCACAGACCCCTTGATACCAAAAAATGGAAATTAGCTGTCAAGGAAAGGCTTCAGCCGGCCAGGGCTCTTTCTCGCTCTCTATTTCCAGCTCATATCCACTCTCACTCAGCTCAGGGCCTGCCTCTCACTAGGGAGTCCCGGGTGGAAAAAGTCATCTAAAAAATACAAACATATTTTATTGTTATTAGTATTAGTTGCTGACTTTCTCAGCACAATGTGAAATTCACCAGTGGGCAAAAGCTGCTTAGGGCAGAAATGGGTGAGAGGGGTTGATTTCTGATAATTGCATTTCTTTGGGAGCAGATCAAGGCGTCCCATGAAAGGACATTCAAAGAAATGTGAGGATAAGGGCAAAAGAAAACAGACCAGGAATGGGATTCTATGACCAAGATAACAATCAGAACTTCCACACCTAGCAACGGGCCTAGGCAGAGTTGAGGGGACAGAGGTGAGACAAGCTCCACGAACAAGCCTGCATCGCTACTTTGCATCCTAATCAGCTCTCACAAAGCCAGGCTGGGCCAACCTGGAGAGCCTCCTATGGACACAGAAACACTCCAGCGTGTTTTCAACCCGATGTAAGCATGCTACCCACAAGGCTTCTGTACTGCTGCTGCTCCCAGATTCTCCGAAAGAGTACATTTTATTATAGAATTCCTTTTCTCTTTTTTCCCAGAATGAGTCACAGAGAGAAGGAGTTTATTTTCCACTGTTAAAGGTCCAGGGTCCACGCGGAATCTCATTTGGTGGGACGGAGGAATCCATATGAATCGCTGTGACTTCAGAGTGGTGTCTTGAGAAATCCAGGATATACCCCTTCTTTCAGAGACACCCAAAGCAAAGTCAGGGTAAAAGATTGATTGAGATATATCTTTGTATTAACAATTTCGTTTTATGGATACGTCCACAACAATTTTTAATTGACTATTGTCATTATCACACAATGCAATGCTTTCTCAACATCTGGATTCCTTCATTGGCAAGTGGAAAATATCTTTACTCCCAAGCAATCTCTTCTTCCCATGAATTCTGGGAGTTAAAATTGTCAGCGAAGCAAATCTGGAATTGTTTTAGATGTACACTTTTTAAAACTTGATGTAAAAATAGCTTAATTAGGCTCCGGCCAGGTAGCTCAGTTAAGGCATTGTCTCAATACACCAAGGTTGCAGGTTCAATCCTCAGTCAGAGCATATATCAGAATCAACCAATGAATACATAAATAAGTGGGACAACAAATCCCTCTCTCCCTCCCTCCCACCCTCCTTCTCTCTTTCAAATCAATAAGTTTTTTTAAAGAAATTTTAAAAATAGCTTAATCATTCAACGGAATGCCTACTGTGTTCCTGGCACCTAAATGTGCAACAAAAATTTGTGGAAAGAAATGTCAGCATCTAAGCTAGTTACTGCAAATATGTTAGTGAATAAGACACATGCCTTGACCTTGAGGAGCTCAAAGTCAGATCTAATTGAAATCACTCATCACTCATTTCTGGTCCTTGTATGTATTTTGTAGTTGGTGTTAATAGATGAGTCTCCTTGGCTTCCACTGGAGGGGGGCTTATGTGTTCCTTCACCCCAATGTTCTTTCTGAAGCTTTCAATTTTGCGTTACTACATTTCCAAAAGGATATTTATTTTCTCATCACTTAGAACTGCTCCTGACAAAAACAAAAGCAATTCAGTTTAGGATCTGATGACATTTAACCACTCCCTCCTTTCACTTCAGGGATGCTTTGGGATGCATTCCTGCTTCTCCAACTTCTAATTCTCATTTTCCTTTAAAATTTTTCTTTCGCTCCTTAAATACTGGTATTCCTCAGAGTCTATCCAAATTTCTCCCCCTTTTCACATATTCAGGTTTCAGGAGAACAGAGAAGGCAAGGATACCCAGGTTTCTGGCTTGAGCACCCAGACAAACACACATCATTCTAAAATCGTCATCTTGGGTTGAAAGGGACAGAAACCCCCTCAAACTAACTCACGTAAAAACGGAGGATGCAAGGTGTCTCCGAGGAATACAGAAAACTCCCAGGAAAAGGCAAAACCAAGGCCACTCCAAGACAAACACTCTTACCTCCTTCTTGAGTGGCTTCTCTGAATATCTGCGCCCTTCCCATCCTCCAATCAGCCACATCTCAGTTTCCTCTCTTCCTAAACTTTATCCGGCCCTTAATTGCCATCCAGACAAAACTCTACTACAGTCTTATCTTCAAATGCCTACCATAAACTCAAACTTTCCTTGGTATCACTTTAACAGATTTCCCAGATTGAGCCTCTGATCAACCCAAATTACCTTTTCTGCACCAGGCCAGCTTCTCAATGATTTCCCTTTTGATGAGGCGCACACCCTGCCCCAATCAGCTATGACTCGGGCAGGGACAGGTGTCCTGCTGTCTGTGCAGCAGGGGCTGTGAGTAAAGAAAGATTCTCTAAGGAGGGACTGTGGGTGAGGCAGGTATCTCTAAAATGCCAAGTTGGTGGTATTATTAAACAGACAGAGACCAATAATACAAATATTCATTATGAAAATGCTAAATGCATGGCTAGAGAAAAGGTTAAGACATAAAAATCCCTCATTGTGAAGGAAATGGAAATAGAAGGACCAGCAGAAGAAGCATGACTTTGCATGTGACAATCTAGGGAGAAGAGAAGTTTTGAGAAGTTGTTTGTTTCCTATTGCTGCTGTCACAAATTATCATAAATTTAGTGGCTGAAAGCAAAAATTCAAATTTATTCTCTCTGTTCTTGAGGTCAGAAGTCTGAAATGGTTCTTACGGGGCTAAAATTAAGGTATTGGCAGAGCTGCATTCCTTTTGAAGGCCTTACAGGAAAATTCATTCCTTGCCTTTTCCAGCTTCAAGAGGCTGCCAGCATTCTTTGGCTCATGGCTGCACATCACTCTGACCTCTGCTTCCATCATCACAGCTCCTTCCCTGAATAGGATTCACCTATCGCCCTCTTTACACTCAAAGAATACTTGTGATTACACTGGGCCCACCCAGATAATCCAGAATAATCTTCCCAACTCAAGATTCTTAACTTAATCACATCTGCAAAGGTTTTTTTATTTTGTTTCCCATGTAAGGTAACATATTCACAGGTTCCAGAGATTAGGACATGAATATCTTTGGAGAGCCATTATTCTGTTTACAACAAGAAAGATATGATGATCACACAGGACAAACTATGCCACTAATCGGAGGAAAAACCACTAAATCTAGTCCCAGCCTCATCTGTGTCCTTCAAAAAAATCATTTTCACCAAGTGGCAGGAGTGGAAATTAAGTGCCAAAAGATCGGAAATGTGCAGGTAGTAAAGAGAAGGAGGCAGAAATACTGCCCATTCCTTGGGAAAGTACAGCAATGGAAGATGAGGAAAGATGATAGTCTGGGGGATAATCAGGCCAATGGAGGATAAAGAATGACAGAGTCATGGGAGCATGAAAGCAGGAGGGAAGGAAACACCATGCATGACCCACGGGGAAATAGAAATAGACCAAGCCCTGAGGTGTCCAGGCTTGAAGGCACCTCTGTGGAAATGCCATGGAGGGACCACAAGAGGAAGAGAAGTTCATCATGACTCTTAGTGTTGACTCTTAACTGAGATTAGATGTTAACTCAACTTCCATGACTTTTGTGAGGACTCAAGGACTGGGCAAGGAGCAAGAAGACAAACAGTTGCCCTGACCGGTTTGGCTCAGTGGATAGAGCGTCGGCCTGCGGACTGAAGGGTCCCAGGTTCGATTCCAGTGAAGGGCATGTACCTTGGTTGTGGGCACATCCCCAGTGGGGGTGTGCAGGAGGCAGCTGATCGATGTTTCTAACTCTCTAGCCCTCTCCCTTCTGCTCTGTAAAAAATAAATAAAAAATATATATTAAAAAAAAAAAAGACAAACAGTAGAGACAGTTGGGTTGGTAAATCAGCATATGGTTTCATGGAGGCTCTGGTCTGTTAGAGAGAATAAAGGCAAAAAGGATGAGCAGGTAGAGAAGTTGGGGAATGGAGAACTGAAGTGGGATGAGGCAAAGAGACAGATAGCAGCATGTAAGAGTGAATAGCCAATCCATGGTCACGATGCTGCTGTCCCACTGGGTGTGATGCAGGGAGTGGGGCTGCAGAGCAGGCAGTTGTGATCAGGTGGAGGAAGCTAGAGATGAACAGTGTCACATTACTACCCATGTCACACCCTGATGGCTCACAGAGTTGCACAGATGAAAGTTACCAGCTTTCTTGGATCCATTTGGTTCCCACCGTCTAGTGAGCCCCTGGTCACCAGAAAGAAAAGGACTAGACGTTATACCATCTGCTTCAACAAAGTCTTCTATTATTAGCTATCCCTTTTTTTGTTGTTGTAGACAGGAGTTTATAAAAGACATCTTGAACATGATCTTACTCATATGTGAAATCTAATGAACAAAATAAACTGATGAACAAAATTAGATCTAGAGACATAGAAGCATAGAACAGTCTTTAGAATCTCAGAGGAAAGGCAGGGAGGGTATGTGGGTGGGAAGAGATCAACCAAAGAAATTGTATGCATATATGTATAACCCAGAGACAATAGGGTGGTGAAGGCCTGGGGTGGGGATGAGGGCAGGCTAGAAGGGGTCAATGGGGCTGGCGGGGAGTGGGGGGGACCATATGTAATATTTTCAACAATAAATATTTAATAATTTTTAAAAAGACATCTTGAATGGCTACATTCAAGTAAACATTAAATATGCTTTCCCTACTTGCCACACAAATGTTTATCCAGGCTTGTCAAATGGGCACTGGCAGAAAGCACACTTCTCTCCCAGAGAAAAGAAAGATGTCACTGAAATTATCTTGGGTTCCATAGGTGACATTAGTACAGCCAGACTGCGGAACATCAAGTATCAATTTACATGTTAGCATCTGTTAGGCTAAATGGAAATCCTACCTTTATTAGGTCAATTATGTAGGTGAGAAAATTCTCCCTGCTCTGGTCCTGGTGCTGGGATGCACGTGGGCCCAGGGGCCACTTATCTGCTTGCGTAGGTGGATTCTCTGCTGCTTGGCTCTAGAGGAAAATGCATCTTACATAAGGTGCTGCTCCACAGATAAGTCTGTTATTAATATGCCTCAGACTGCCTTTGCCATGGCTATTATCACAGATACATGTAACGTACATCTTTTTTATCGGTGTGTGTTGCACTTGAGGTAAAAAAAATAAAATTAAAAAGAAAAAGAGACTACAGAATGCCATTTGTTATTTTTGAAAGAAAGGACAAAATTTTGCTATAGATTCAAACCATACCACATATTATCTCTGACGAATAAAACTGGAACATCAAACATGTACTAGTCAAATTTTTCTCCTAATGGACTTTCCCATAGTTTAATGTGATTCAGGAATACTTCCCAGGTATTAGGCCTGCATTGAGTGAACTTGTTAAATACCGCCTCTATGATTCTGCTCATCATTACTGTTTTAAAATATATGGAGTATTGTCCTCTCCTACCCTCCTCCCCACCTCCCCCCAAAAAAAGAAGTTTGGTTCTTCTCAGGGCTGAGGGAATAGGGGATGAGTGGGATCCCATGTGAGCCTGGGCCATTTCTTCTTTAATATCAGAAACTGATAAGTCTAGGGAAACTGAGGCAATTCAACTTGATGTTTGTCCCATTAGAAGCCAACTGAGCAGCAGGATGAGCCCCAGTTGCTTTATTGGCTGACTCTTGTCCTGCCTTGGAAGACTTTCACCTGCCTGGGGGTTTCAGAGTTGTGGGAAACTGCTTGGATGTGCAAGATATTATAGGACAAGAATATACTTCCCCATTTTTCTGAAGGCACAAACTTGAATGACCAGTGATGAAACCACAGGACAGTGACCAGGACTGGGATCCCATGGGGCTAAAGAAGACCAGGTTCCTCTTGGCCTCTGTGTCCCCATCAGTGAGAGGACTGAAGTGGACTCCAAGTAGCCAATGACCAATGGTGTCCTCTGTGCTGACTGGAGGTTTACCAACCTAACAGACAGGTTTTATATCGCGCTAACCTGTCCTCTCCACATGTTTCCAGGCTTCCTTCCTCATGAGGGAGCAGCTGAAGTGCTGGCTGGGGATCCCACTGGCTGAGTCCTTCCTTATCCCTGAGAAAAGACCACATCCCAGACTAGAGTTAGTACCGAGAGGAAGGGATCCCCCGTGAAACATTGGAAGATAGGTCTGAGCACATGGATGGAGACTCCAAATGGAATATAAATCCTTAGTCAGGGCTAGAGTTTCATTGTCACCTGCCCCAAGAGGGTGTGTGCTCACAGCTCCCATTTCAAACAACATGCACAAGGGCTGAAGGAGAACCCATGGAGGGGACACTCTCCATGCTCCACCCAGATCCCCTTGGACCTATTTCACCATTTCGCTCCTGAGTTCTCTATGCTTTTGCCTACTTCTAGAATTCAAATCCTTCAAACAGATTAGTTTATGAATCCTGGACAGGACTCAATGCCAGGAAAGACTTTCCAGAGCTAGATCCAGACCATCAACCTTCTCTCCCACCTATAACTCATGTATTCCCATCACTCCCTAATACTTCTCACTTCTTTGCTGATCCCATGCCCCAATGGCAAACCATATTTTTGTTGCTTTCTACATGACCCTGAGCATAAAACTGTTAAATTAGGAACTCCAAAACTCACCTTCACCCACACCCTGTACTCACACACACACCCTCTTTCTTACTCTCAGCTGCTATAGCCTGGAGGCAGGTGTCACACAGGAAGTGTCAGGGTGCCTATGCTCTGTCCCAGACCCAAGAAGACTCTCCTACCCATCCTATTTCAAAATACCCTCCCATTGTAGACTGTAGCAGTCAAGCACACTGAGCAGGCAGGAAACCACCCCAGTAACAGGATGACTGCTCAGGTTTAGGAAGGAGAAACCAGGGAATGAGAGAGAGCAAGAGAGTGAAAGGAGAATAAGAGAGAGCAAAGCACACACAGTCCCTCCGCCCACTTTCACATTAAGCTGGCAACCAGTCATTCCAAAGAGTCCTGAAGCAAGAATACTGCATTTACTCACTTGAAAATAGAGCATAATTGCCTATATGCATATCCATAGAAATTAAGGAATGAAGATTAGGTATCTACAGATTTCTTTTATCTGCAGATACAAAGATGAAGAGCTTTCTGTTAATAATCAAAGTAACTAGGTTCAAAATGAGTCCAAAATTGAACAAATCACACTGGCTGCCTATCTTAGTCCATTGGGTAAGGAGAGCAAGTCATATCGAGGCCCTTGGAGGACCCTTCTTACTTATGCAAATTAAGGCCTTAGATGATACTAGAGGTCCAGTGCATGAAATTTGTGCACAGGTAGATCCCTAGTGGCTGCTGGCTGCTTGCCAGGGCCTCCTTTCCCTGGCTGCTGGCTGCTGGCTGCTGGCCGGGGCCTTCCTTTGTTCCATGCCACCCCCTGGTGGTCAGCGCACATCATAGCGAGCAATCAAACTCGCGTTCAGTCGAACTCCTAAGGGGATACTTTCTATATCAGGGGTCCTCAAACTACAGTCCGTGAGCCACATGTGGCCTGCCGAGGACATTTATCCGGCCTGCTGGGTGTTTTTGCCACCTTGTTTTTTTACTTCAAAATAAGATATGTGCAGTGTGCATAGGAATTTGTTCATAGTTTTGTTTTTTAAAACTATAGTCTGGCCTTCCAACGGTCTGAGGGACAGTGAACTGTCCCCCTGTTTAAAAAGTTTGAGGACGCCTGTTCTATATTAGGCTCTTATATATAGATAGATTATATATTTCAGGCGTGGATGTTAAAGCCCCATGGGGATATATTGTTGATGTCCTAGGGCAGTGGTTCTCAACCTTCCTAATGCCACAGCCCTTTAATACAGTTCCTCATGTTGTGGTGACCCCCAAACATAAAATTATTTTTGTTGCTACTTCATAACTGTAATTTTGCTACTGTTATGAATCATAATGTAAATATCTGATATGCAGGATGTAGTTAGGCGACCCCTGTGAAAGGGTCATTCGACCCCCAAAGGGGTCGCAACTCACAAGTTGAGAACCACTGTCCTAGGGGAATGTCACAAGATTGTGTGGCGCTACAAAAGTATGCCCCTGTCTGAGACCTCCAGATCTGCAGACCTCAGAAGAAAGGTGAATAGTCTGCAGTGGAAGCCAGGATTTTCTGGGCCTAAAGGGTCTCAGATTCAGACCTGAGGCTAAAAAAGCTGACAAGGTGGACAAGTCTATGGAAAAAGAAGTGTAATCTAGGGTGGAGATGCAGTCTCTAGGCAAAGGTCTGAAACCTGGAGTCTGAGGATTTGGGAGTGGAGAATTAGATCTGACAAAGTCCTTGGCTGGGGCCTATGCTGGCTCCAAGGTTAGCAGCTGAACAGATGAGAAAAACTGAGTATATAAGTTTGATGCCAGGGAGAGAACTCACTGTCCAAAGGACAGGCATCCATTCATTGAGGACCAGACTTTGGCAGGGATACCCTTGGCAGTGACCACAGTGTGTTGCCTGTCTGTGCTCCTGGAACAGCATGAAGGTGGGACATGGGGGTCTTCAGAGGGGATTCCATCACCCTCAGGAAGAGTCTGTGGGGACTCACCAGGGTAGGTAGAAACATCCAAGCAAGAGCGTAGAATTTCTATTTCAAGCTGGTGATGTGGCTCAAATACAAAAATACAAAACAACAACAACATTGCAGTGTAAATAGAATGGGCAGTGGAAGAGGCTTGGCACAAGCAGGAAGAAGACAAGAAAGACTATTTAACAGGTAACCTGTCTAGGGGGCTACCAGCTCCCTAAGGAACCTTCTACCAGCCTTGCCCCCATTGTCCTTAGAGGTCAACCACAGAGGAACCGATACTGAGGCCTCACTTCAGGGTGCCAGCCACTCCCCCATTTACTCCTTTGTCACCTCCGTAAAGTCCTGGACTGAAGAGCTCCTCTGCACACATTTAACACGGATTCACTCTTTCCCCAAGACACTGTCCACCTGGGTGTGCGCTCTGCCTTCCCCCACAGGACTGAGGGGAAATGCTCGTCTTCTCTGGCCTCTGCTTGCATGGGGGGGGGGGGGGATCCCCTCCCACTGCTGCTGAGAACAATCTGAGCGAGTACCTGGCCCTTCATGGCAGCCCTCTGCCCCTGGCGCCCCCGTGGCAGTCTCCTCTCCCCTCCATGTCTCTGTGAAGCGACCATCTCTGCTGCGCAGAGCCTCTCAATTCACACAGGAATCCTACCGCACAGCCTCTTGGCCTGCATTACTGCCCATAATAATCTCATATATCAAAGCTGGGAAGGACCCCCACTCTGCCTGTGAGCGACTGCATTAGGCATTGAATATCATTATCAGAAGCCCCTCACTCCCTGGGCTTCGTATGCAAACTCCCGAGCTCCCTGGAGTCCTTCCCAGAGAAAGTGCCTCGCACGACGGACATTTGTTATTTTGCCGGAGAGGACGCTCAGGCGCCACAGGGACTGAACCAAATTAATGGGAGCTCCGAGTTGGCTCCAACCAAGAGCTACATTGACACCTAGTGGCAGTCTGGGGATTACAGCTAGCTAGGAGGGTTCCTTGGGAAACACTTGGAAAAGCCAAACAATGCCTGAGACAGAATTATTTACAAATATTCAGAAGAGGACAGGGTGGGAAGCAAATATTCACTTTTTAACACCACTTTGGTGATAGATAGACCTATGCTTCATATTTAAATATCTTAATTTGGCAGGCCGAGGGAGAAATTGAAGCCATAACTCTTTCATTCCATCTCAGGATAAAGCCAGGTAAGTGTAGAAAGGAAAATGGGGGAATAGAATAAAAAAACCTACTTGGAATCCAACTTTATAGCGCACGTGCCCTCTGACCTAGGAATCTGTCCTCCACATACTCACACAAGTGTGCAAAGATAGTTATTGCAACAGTATTTGGAGTAACAAACAAGCAAAATGGAAACAACCTAAAAATACAGCTGTTCATGATATGATTATTGCTATTGTTGCATAATTCAATTTTACCTTTATTTGGAGTCTCCATTCCTCCTGGTGGCAGAAAATGTAACCGTGGTCAGTCCTGGAGAAAGTCGGGCATTTCATATTTAAACCTAGTCATTGAAGATGTTTTCTCTTCTTACCTTGGCCTATAGACTTAGAGGCCCACCGTGGATCATATTTTAAAAGGTGAGGTATCTGTTCCCCAAATCTCCAAATGGGAGTTTATCGCTGACGCCTCTATTCCTAAGTCCCCAAACTTTATTGGAGAGTTTAATAGCACCCCCATACGTTATAACTAAGCCCAGAGGAGGGCAGGGGGCCTCCCTTTTGGAGACCCTGTTTCTCCATTATTTTCTCCATCTGCCCTCTTCCTCCTCCTGTTCTTCCTCCTCCTCCTCAGCTTCATCTAGTCTGAGGTTGGGAAGAGGGAGTAAAAACTGCCAATATATAATCTGCTCTGTCTTTTCTATCTTTGATCTAAAATGAGAGCTCAATAATTAAGCATATTTTTTCTGTAACAGCTTTCCTAAAACAATCACATTTACCTTTCCAAATCAGGAGCAGTCAGAGGAAGGATCCAGTGCCAAGTTTCAACACTTAGAAAAACTCCTGGAGTAAGCACCCACTGTGTGCTGTACCTAACATGTGTCTGAACCCAATAACAGGTGTCTTGAGGTCATGGACCAGAAGATGCAGAAAGTCTCCTGACCAGGAATACAACTGGCAATCTTTCAGTGCATGGGACAATACTCCATCAACTGACCCACACCAGCCAGAGCTGAACCGGAATTTTATTTTAATTATGGATATTTTTCATCCATTTCCTCTCCTATGCTTTCACTAGTTTTCTCACTCAGGAATTCTTTGTGGATGTGTGATGAAATTTCTCAATCTATCTTCCATGACTCTCAACTTCTTATTCATTTTTCTAAATTTCTTCATCTTTTGGTGCTATATTATATTTAATTTATTTTTTCTCTTTTAATTCACTCATCTCTGATCAGCTATCCTAGCCTGATGTTTACCCTACTTATCATAGTCTTTTTATTTCCAATAGCAATATTTTTCATATAAACTTGTTCATGCTTAATAGTTTCCTGGTCTCATTGCAAAGATGCTATTCCCTCCTTACCTCTTCAATATGTAACATGATGTTAAACCTAAAAATAATATCCAAATATGGTACCTGTCACTCATTGAAAGGATACAAAAATGATTAAGTTGTAGGACATTTCAAAGGATTTATGAAGAGGATGTCTTTGGAGTGCTCAGAATTTCACTGCCCTCAGTGAAAGGGTGTGAAGGGGGCAATTTATCTCTAAAACTCAACTTAGGATTCCAGGCAGAGAGTCTGATGTGTGTCCCTTGCTGTTGAAGAATAAAAAGGATGGGTTCCAGGCTCACTTTGAGGAGGCCAAAGGGACGATGAATGCAGAGTAGACAGCAGTGTCTGGGGAAACCAGAGACTAAGGAGGGAAGCTGCAGCTGTGTACTAGTCTGGATGCTCCAGAGAAATAGAAACAGACTACATATCGGGGAGTGGGGAGGGGTGGGCAGGGGTGGAGTGGGGAGAATTATAAGGGATTGGTTCACATAAATTTGGAGACTAATACGTCCCAAGATCTGCTGGTGGTGAACTGGAGACCCAGGAAGACAAACAAGTGGATCCTAGAGCAAATTAAGCCTGAAATATCACTGCAGGTAAAAAATGGCAAAACTGAAGCTTATGGGCACATCATGAGAAGGTAGCGTTCTTTGGAAAAGGCAATAGTGCTGGGGAGAATAGAAGACAGTAGGAAAGTGCTAGGCCAAACATGAGATGGGTTGACTCTATGAAGAAGACATAGGCATGAGTCTACAGGAGCTGAGCAGGGCTGCTAAGGACAGGGCATTGTGGGCATCACTCATTCACAGGGTCTCCAGGAGTTGGAGCCGACTCAATGGCATATAACACACACCAGGGTTCTTCCTAAAGGGGTCTGAGCCTCCCTTCATTCAAGGGGCTCTAGGTCTATAAACTAGCTCTCAAGTCTGGGGATTGATTGAAGGGCCATGACTGTTTTTATGAATCAGATTAGACTCTTGTTCACTTGATCTAGAACTTTTCTACTTACACAGATCAAGTGAAAATTTAGTAGGCTTCTAAGAACGTTATGGCCAACTAGCCAATGTCATAGATCTGTATGAGTCAGATTATTTTGACCACGGCTTTGACTCTTGGTTATCCATTGCACTAACCATGTTCAACTTGCCTTTGGTGCTGGTCAACACTTGGTCCCAGGTTCAATGGCTCCCTTTGAGTTTAGGTTTTTCAATACAGCTCCCACTATATGGCCTAGCCTGCTGAGAAGAGTGATCACAGAGCTCTTCAAAGATGCTGGGCCTCCCGCACAAATGTATTCTTTATGTATACATTCATAATGTCTTGGTAAAAGGTATGTCTTCTGGACCAACCCATGTGGGTGAGTAGGTCTTAAATGATAAAACCACTCTCACATTCCAGTCTTCCTAAACCTTTGAATTCCTTCCTCTACATGAAGCCAGGGGCAGTCAGCCATTTTCTTTTAAACCCTCATCTGAGGACATGATTATTGATTTTAGAAAGAGGAGAAAGGCAAGAGACAGACAGACAGACAGACATTGATGAGTGAGAGAAACATTGTTGTCTCCTGTATGTGCCCTGACCAAGGATAGAACCCACAACCTAGGCATGTGCCCTGACCAGGAATCAAACGTGCAATCTTTCAATATATGGGACAAAGCTCCAACCAATTGAGCCAACCTGGCCAGGGCATTTTTAATTTTCTCACTGTGGACTGCCTTTTGGCCCATATTTAAGTCAACCAAACTGTTAGAACCAGTTCCCATTTTTTACAAAGATGCCCCTTTTGCTTTCTGCACCATGGGCAAGGAGCACATTCCTGGAGTGCTGTCAGCCTCCATTCACTGGCTAGACCACACAACCAGCCTCAACCCCAGCTTCATGTACTGAGCATGGGTCCACTCTCTGGCCACGCATGGAGTACATTCATCTCCATTCCTTTGAACTTTGAAGCCCAGCCTATGTATACCCATTCCTTATCCCACTGGGCTGCATGTCATCATAAACTCTGAAGGTTTAGTCTTCATGATTGGTCCATAAAGATGGTGTGACATGGCCCTGCCCAGGTTAACTCACTCAGTCTTTCAATAGAGTGAGATAGAGTGGACAAATTCACTTCCAAAGTGGAAATATTTAGAGGTCCAAGAGGACAGCAGCATAGGAGGACATAGAACTCACCCCCTCCCATGAGCAAACTAAAAATACTCCTGTGAAACAACACAGGGCTGAAAGAATCTCTTCTGAACAAACAAGAGAAAGAGAATAAACAGAGAAGGCTGGGAAGCCATGGGAGCCGTGGGATTCTCCAGGCCCAAGAGCCAGTGAGCTCCCCCTCCACTTCTCCCTCCACTTCAATAGGGTGGCCATGAGCTCTAATTAGGTGCTGTGACATACCTGCAAGATCACCACAGCCTATTCACAGCTACATTGCCCAGAGCCTTTTGCCTTCAAGCAAAGGGAGCAAGCAGGAACAACTGAGCATTACAGGAGCAAGCGGGAACACTGAGCACTGCAGGAGCAAGCGGGAACACTGAGCACTGCAGGAGCAAGCGGGAACACTGAGCACTGCAGGAGCAAGCGGGAAC
>PVJC01035085.1:0-18369 GCA_004026665.1 Murina feae
AAAAAAAAAAGACACATCTTGAAAATGCCTCAAAATTGTTGTCATTTTTTCATGGTGAAGGGACTGGAGTCTCTGTTGATGAAAACACCTTGGTGGCTGCGGTGACTGGCAGTGGCTGTAGCAGCAGGATGATGGGGCTGGTGGCTTCCTCGGATTAGCCAGTTTGCCTTCCACAAAGGGAGGCCAGAGTGTGGCTTAGGCCCGCTCCCCAAGGGGAGCAGGGAGCGGCCTAAGATGTCAGTAGGACACCCACTGAGGGCTCCTAATATGTGAGAGGGGGAAGGCTGGGTTGAGGGAACCTCCCCTCCCCAGTCCATGAATTTTGTGCATTGGGCCCCTAGTATCTATATAGAAAGAGAGAAGGGGAGGGAGAGGGAGAGGGAGAGAGAGAGAGATTTATTTTAGAGGTAGAAATGGAGGAAGAGAGACAGAGAAACAGTGATGAGCAAGAAACAAGGATTGGTTTCTGCCAGTACAAGCCCTGTTATAGATCCAGCCCACAACCCAGGCATGTGACCTCACCAGTGCATGGGTCTATTCTCAACCAACTGAGCCACATCATCCAGGACTGCAGATCTCTTTACTACAGGGAATCATGGTTAGGTTGGTAATTGTAGTAGTAGCTGAGAAGGGACAATGTGAGCCTGTCTTTGTGTTGGGTCAACTATTTGAGACAGGTGGGTGTCAAAACAGAGCATAGCAATGAGATAAAAATGTAGAGTGTGGGGGAGAGAGAATCGGTTTTGGTTGCCAGGGCCTTAAAAAGATGAGTGGACTTGAGATGAATTTGAGGCCAGAGAGTAATTCAAACAATATGAGATGAAGTTGGTACATATTTATTTCTGTGAACACTCACCAGGATAATGTTGTGACCCTCAGTGTGCCCTGCCTGGAGGAATAACAGTCTTGTTCATTAGCTTACTGGCTAGAATGGTCATCTGTGAGATCACTAAGCATGTACAGAGGGCCTGCTCAGCTGGGACTTGAATAACGGTTAAGTGGAGAGATGTTGTCAGTGACTGATGAAAGGACCAGGGGAGGTGGGCTCTGGGTATCTGAGATCTGATTGTGGTTATTCATAGGTTAGATTGAAGAAAAAACAATCATGGAGAGAGGCCTTCATAGCAGGACTCAAGGCTGCCCCTATGAGTGTGGACTATCATAGTCTGGGCAGTAGTTGATCCTGTTTGAACTTGGCAAGCATTCTCTACCACACGTTCTGAGTAATAAGTAAGAGGGCAAGGAGATGACTGTGGGGGCCTGGAGCATAGGAGTGCAGGTGTGAGAGGTATAGAAGACAGTGATGTGCATTTGTAGAGGGAGTGTGACTTCATGGCCAGAGCACCCTGACATTGACATAAGAGTGAATGAAGTGAGAGTACATTTCTGTTGGAGTCTGGATGATAAGATAAGGGTGATTTGGGGTTAATTGCCTGAAACAAGGGATATTGGGTGCTACCTGCCAGGTTCAGGGCTTAGGTGACATTTATGTATGCACCAGCCTTCTGTTGTTGGGGGTGATACAGTGATGGTGAGGAATGAGATAGTATACATCAGTGTTACCTGGGCTTGGAAATCTCCACGGGCATGGGTAAGGGAGAAAGGTAAGAGAGAAATGGATTATGGAGGTGGTAATCTATAATTTTGGAAAGTAAGGTAATTAGGAAACAACCTATCTCCGCCATGGCAAATTTGCATTACCTTTGAAGTTGTGCCTCTGGGAATTAAGCTGTGTGAGAGAAGTGTTCAAAGAACTATGTGCAGCAGGTAGTACAAAGCAATGAGCTCAGCACCCTTGGATTGTGGTTTAAGGGTGAAGTCTGATGCCATGTTTTTGGTGTCTTTGAGGAACAATCTGAGGGACTACAAAGATAACACCTGACAAGACCAATATTAAATCACTCACACTCTCTTTATGGCCACCATCTCTTCCTACACTCTGTTCTTGACACCCACTCTACTGTCAAGAGGAAGTGTGGCATACATATGAATCCCATAGCTTAGTTATTTTTTATCTGCTCAACTGCCTTTTTTGTGTGAAGACAAAGTATTAATTGAAATATAAGATGATAATGACTTTCATGCAATGAAGGCCGAGTATCTCCTCTGGTGTTTGGAGTGCAGAGAGCAGATTGACGTCATCGGTGGGAATATGACGGTTGGAACCTTAGGGGTGAATCTGTTCCTGAATTGCACTGTCCCCATTATGACAGTACATGAACTTTGAGGATGTGGCCATTGCCTTCTCTCAGGAGGAATGAGGGCTTCTTAATGAGCCTCAGAGACTTCTCTATTGCGATGTGATGCTGGAAGTTTTTGCACTTGTATCATCTGTAGGTAAGACCTTCACATTATCCCGATGTTCTGGGATGATGTCCTTTCTTCCTTTATTCCTCTTTGTAGCTTTTATTCTTCTACAGCCAGACCATGGACTCTGAGCTTGCTTTTGTCTACCTTCACCTTTGTAGCCTTCTTTCATCAACTGTTCCTCCTCACTCACTTCTGCCTTTGCTATCTTCTCTGACATTGGCCTGAACATGTGTTACGAGGTATGCATACATGTCTGAATGGACCTCAACCACCAACAACATGTTTATTGAATTTTAATTGAAATAAGATGTGACCAACCTTTTGCACAGCTTGCTCATGTCACCAGCAGTCAAGCCCAGCTGAATGCTGTTAGCAGAATAATAAGCTGGAGATAATGCTTGCCCTGTGATGCTTGCCATGTTTGTGTTATATTTCTATTGAAATCATCTTTGTCTTTTGATCTTCAGTGGACCGTACTTCACAGCAGCCTATTATTAATCCTTCCCACAGTTGTTGTTTTATCATACAATTGTATGGAACCCATATAGTATGTGCAACACGCTTTTGTAAAGGGACTTACACCTGACACCACAATCAACATTTATGTCCTTACCATTCTTCCCTTTTCAGGTTGTTCACATAAAATGGAAGGTAAGGAGTCCAATTATGATCCGAGTGTATTTGTCCAAGGAGAGTCACAGGTCAGGGCTTCTAAGACAGCTCCAGCAACCCAGAAGAACCATCTCTGTAAGCGGTTTTTCTCAGTGTTAAAAGATATTTTGCATTTGACTGAATTACAAGCAGCATACTTTGAGCAGAAAGCCTTAATCACTGATGCATGTGTGAGAGAATTCTGCTTCAGTGCAAACCATCATGAGCAACAGAGGGATGCCTCGGGAGAGAAGCCCTGGAAGGAAGATATGGACATGGCCTCCAGTAGGGAAGCTGAAGAAAAGCTGCCATCCACCTCAGATCTTGTCCAGCATCAGGACACTCTTTAAACTGAGGAGCCATCCTGTGGTAGTGAGATTTCATGGGAATTTGTCTGTGAAAAAAGTCATCATGAGTGGGGTGAATGTGATAAAGTTGCCAGTCACAACCAGAAAGTAGTTCAACATTAGGGTGTCTGTTCTGGAATAGTGAATTATGAGTGTAACAAGTGTGGGAATATTTTTAAACATATGTTTAACCTCAATAGACATAGGAGAGTTCACATTGGAGAAAACCCCCATGAGTGTACTGATTGTGGGCAGTTCTCCAATGAAAGCTCTGATCTTGATAAAAACCACACAGTTCACAGTGGAGAAAAGCCTTATGGGTGTAGTGACTGTGGGAAATCCTTTAGACAAAAGATTGCCCTCATTCACCACCACAGAGTTCATACTGGGGAAAAACCATATCAGTGTAGTGATTGTGGGAAGTCCTTCAGTCAGAGTTCTACTCTCAATCGACACCACAGCGTTCACACTGGACAAAAGCCTTATGAATGTACTGAATGTGGGAAGTCCTTTAGTGAAAAAAGTAAACTCATTAAACACCAGAGAACTCACACTGGAGAGAAGCCATATGAGTATACTGAATGAGGTAAGTCTTTTAGCCGAAAATCTAACCTTATTAAACACCTGAAAGTTCACAGTGGAGTGAAGCCATATGACTGTAGTGAATGTGAGATGTCCTTTCATCAAAGGGATCACCTCACTAAACACCTCAGAATTCACACTGGAGAAAAGCCCTATGAGTGTATTGAATGTGGGAAGTCCTTCAGTGAACGAAGTACACTCATTAAACACCAGAGAGTTCACACTGGAGAGAAGCCACATGAGTGTACTGAATGTGGGAAATTCTTCAGTGAACGAAGTACACTCATTAAACACCAGAGAGTTCACACTGGAGAGAAGCCACATGAGTGTACTGAATGTGGGAAGTTCTTCAGTGAACGAAGTACGCTCAGTAAACACCAGAGAGTTCACACTGGAGAGAAGCCATATGGGTGTACTGAATGTGGGAAGTCTTTTTGCCAAAAATCTAGTCTTATTAAACATCTGAGAGTTCACCATGGAGAGAAGTGTTAAATGTTCTGGGAATGTTTTATTTTATTCACTTAGAATAATAACATTGGAGGCGACTCTTTGGTGCCTATTTTCCAGAATTTTAACCCTTTTAATAGACATACACTGGACTAGATTGCTCATAACTTTCCAACACAACTTAGGCTTAAAGGAGGTGCATTGCACTTGGTAATATGCCCCGATCTACTACCTGGCTGAAGAGATTTCCCCTCTACCACCTGAAGACTGTGTGTTAGTCCCAACCCCTGTGTGCTCAGGGGACATGTATTCTTTGTTCTCACTTGTGCTGGAGAACATTGTGATTAGTCAAGCTCTTGACAGGATCTTCATTCCTTTCTCTCTGACTAAGGAATGAACCTGACCCAGGGTACATCAAAGGCACCCATCCTCTGCTAAGAAGTGCTGCCTCTGTCAAGACATGTGTTTCTCACATTATGCTGTGATGAATTGTTCCAGGTACTAATTCACCAACCTGCGAACCACTTTCTGTCCTCTACCTGGTTTATGATCTTTTAGTAAAGCTGTGTTTCTTTTGTACCTTTAATTTTTTTTGGTTATATTCAACTCCAGGGATCATTGTCAAGAACAATTGAGATCTATCATTGTAGAGTTAACAGATATTGTGTGAATCCCAACCTTTCTGTGCTTCAGGAGGGACAGCATAATGCCAGGAAATTGCTCTTTGACCAATATTGGCTTCTTGTGCATTGATGCCCACGTATTGAAAGAAAGACTGCATGATTTTGTGGTTCTAATTTGCCCGTTTGAACCCAGCCCATCTGGGGATGTAGGAGGCATCTAATTTTTCTTCTTTCTCACATTGATTTCTCTCTCAATCTCTCTCTTCCTCTCCCCCTTCCCTTGCACCCTCTCTCAAAATATCCTGATCAGCTGCTTCCTGCAGAAACTCTACTGGGGATGGAGCGCACAACCAGGGCATGTGCCCTGACTGGCAGTTGAACCATGACTTTCTAGTTTGGAGGTCAATGCTCAACCACTGAGCAACACCACCAGGGCCCAGAAAGCATATTTTAGAGGGAGGGTATAGATAGGACCATGTTGACTGTGTTGAGTGAAATATCTCCAAATATCTTGAGTTCAAAGCAGCCATTACCTCGAGTAAACCAACAAAGCAAAAGTGAGAAGAAGGAATTAATACAGAGGTTACTTTTCAAATAAAAATTGCTGAGCCCTAACTGGTTTGGCTCAGTGGATAGAGTGTCGGCCTGTGGACTGAAAGGTCAAGGGCATGTGCCTTGTTTGTAGGCACATCTCTAGTAGGAGGTGTGCAGGAGGCAGCTGATCTGTTTCTCTCTCATCGATGTTTCTAATTCTCTATCCCTCTCCCTTCCTATCTGTGAAAAAATCAATAAAATATATTTAAGAAATAAATAAAATAAAATAAAAATTGCTGAGGTCTCTGCTGCCACCATACTGAGGGCAGGATAATAGCGTGTTCTCCCCAGGAGGCAGGGTATGTGGCCTCCAAGGCCCCTGCAGCTAGCACTGGGGCAGGCAGTCTGCCAAGGGGGGAGGGGACAAGTGCAATGGAGGAGATACAGACAGGCCCTTGATTTTTGTCACAGCTTGTGCTATCATCAGCCTTGGACACAAACACACACACACACACACACACAGGTCTAGACTCCTGAACCCTTGCTCAGGCCCGAGAGAAGCACAGCCCTGTCAGTGGCATCTGGTGTCTTGGTTAGCTCAGACCTGCGATGCTAACCAGGGTGGCTGCCTCAGGAAAATCCCCAGAGCTGGGCCCCATGTCAGGCGAGGCTTGTCTGACTTTGGATTTCTACAACAAGGTCACTCGGGAGATTGCATGGGGCTGGAAAGAGAACCCTAGAGTTGGGATTAGTCAGCCCTGAGTTCAAGCCTCACTGTGACTTCTAACTGACTTTGTGACTTTGGGCCAGTGAGCCACTCTGTGAGGAGCTGAAGCCCTAACGAAGAGAGCTTTAGGATGTGACTTGCAGGATGCACTTTTCAACTATACTCATCCCTTAGTTGAGGACAAGCATGGGGGGCTATAAATACACCTGTTTGGCAAAAACCAATGAGAGCTTTCTAAGGGAATCAATGTGCTGTGTGCACACATGTATATATACACATGTATGAATGTGTTTGTATGCATACATTGAAACATATTCCCTTCCCTTCCTCTGGTTGATTGATAAACATTTGGCTGGATGCTTCCTTCCCAAGGTTTATCTGACATTTTCTAATTTTCTCAATTTTTTGTTCTCCTCTGGGAGAGCCCCTCTGATGCCACAGATGATCCCACCCTCTCGGCAAGCAGACCTCAGCCCTGAGCTGTCACTTAGATATTTTCTACCCCCCAGATCACACAGCTCCCAGGGCAGGGTAAAGGTGGTGCCCTGGAGCTCAGCGGGGTATAGTTTGGAATGCTTGTTCAGCAACAGGAGCCCATGGTTCTGCCCAGGGGGGGCCACAACCTGGGCTTGGTTGGATATGTGAGCAAGACATGAGAGTTGAAAGCAGCTGAGGGAGTGATGGACAGAACATGGGAAAGAAAGAGGGAGGCCCAACATGGTCTGGATGACGAGGACAGAGGTGATGAGAGAAGGAGCACTGAGGCTTTGGTTGGGGAGGATGGTGAATCATGTGCTGAGCATTTTATGTTAGAAGTGTCTTGGGATATCCAAGCTAGAAACAGATGTGGAGGTTCCCAGGAGAGGCTGGGGCTAGAAGTGTTTGGAGATTTCTGGGAAGATTGCACTGAAAGCTGTGGATGTGTACTAGCTTGTCTGGGTCTGGAGGTGGTGGTGGGGAGGTTTGGAGGATTTGGTGCACCCTGAAGAGACCCATGGAGAAGCTAGACTGCAAAGAAGTGGTGTAGCTATTATGGAGGCTGAGGGAGGGGATGTTCAACAAGGAAGATCACTGGGATGAATGCCGAGTGGTGCCTTGGGGTTGAGAAGATGCAGGAGGCAGACAGACCAGTTGACAAGACCCAAGGACAAGGATGTTGGGGGAAACCTGTGATGAGAACAGTCAGCTACAATGGGCAGGCATATTGCAGAGCCATTCACAGGTTCAGGGAAGTGATCACCTGTAGGAAGTGTAGAGAGGAGGGTTCCAGCCTGCACCACAGGCTTTTGGCTTCTGTAATTGACAACTGGTGTGCTTGGATAAGTAGGGAGCCCAGAGGAGCCAGGGAGAGTGGAAGATGCCGGCAGGGAGGGTAGAGGATCTAAGGCAGCCAACCTCAGGCCGGAAGCTCAGGAGTGGTCAGAGCTAGGGGAGCAGGTGTGTCAGCCCTGCAGAGGGCCAGGGAGGGAACTGCCTCTACGGTGGAACCCAGGAGTGAGCACACGGGAGCTTTCAATGTGTGTGGAATGAGTTAGTGACAGAGCGAGTGGCAAGTGTGAGCCCTGAAGAGCTGTCCCAGAGGAGAGAGAATCATGGGACAGGCTGAGAGCTCCGAGGGGTGACTGGCCAGTGTCAGATCCTGCAAAAGCCAAAGGTGTAGGGCAGGAGGCCTGCAAGGTGCCACTGCTCAGTTTGTCTCTAAGCACTGGGGAGGGCAACTTGACTGAGTGGGCAGCTAACACAGCTGCAGGACCTCAGGAAAGAATGGGAAAGGAGGCAAGAGGAGGCACCTCACGGGAGAGGTTTGGTGAGGAAGGAAGGGACATGCAGGCAGCAGCTGGACACACCACCATTAGATTAGGTCAGGAGGGGATCTCTACATGCCTTCCTCCCTCCCTCCTTCTTCTGACACTTCCTTCTTGAGTAGCCTTGGAAAATGCCAATGGCTCACTTTAAGCTGACCTCCTGTTGTGATATAAATCCCATATAAAAATGGGATTCAACTAATATGAGCGTAAACTAAACGCTGTTGCATGGTAAACAGGAAACCTTGCTTTCCCAAGCTCTGACCTCCTGGCAAAGGGAGCTGGTGGATTCCAGGAGCTGAGGAGACTGGGGGGCTGAGCAAGGAACCCGGAGACCCAACACCCCCACAGCGCTGACAGCGACGAGCGGTGAGGAAAACTAGGACTCAATTCTACAACATCTCATTTTATTACAAACCCATCCTTGTGTGCCAGAATCAATGGCTATTTAATACACAATTCAAAGCGCTCCGAATATTGACTAGGTTAACATTTCTCTCTCAGTACATTAGCTCAAATGGAGAAAATCTTTATAGAACCCAAATCACCAGGTTTAGTACATCCCACAATGAGCACCTTTAGAAAGAAAGAGGAAACAAAATGTGTCAGGAACCCGGCCAAACACACACAGCAGCAGGTGAGACTCCTGATGCAAACAAATTACTCCCTATAGAACATTCATAGAATGTCCCCAAGAAAGGTACACAGAGGTCAGACTCCAGATAAAAATGAATGATACTCTATAGAATGTAAACATAGGGTGATCCAAAAAATGTGCACACAGTAAAAAGAAATAATAAATCAACTCCCAAAGGACAAGAATGACTGCCTTTTGAATGTAAATAAAGGGTGCCCACCAACCCCAAATGTACACACAGGTGAGACTCCGGTGGAAGAGAATGACTCCCAAAGGAACAGAAAGTAGAATTCCAAAAAAATGTGCATACTAACTCTGAATTTTCACCCCTCTGCAAGTTTAACTGATTCAAAAAAAAAAAAAAGGTAAAGCCAGACTGAGCTTGGAACGAAGAAAATTTTTCCACCAGGCTTTTTATGGGGACACATAAAAGATAAAGTTGACTGTAGACAACAGACAACGGTTGAGGAATCCAGGGCCACTGTGGAAAGAGATAGGTACAAACACCAAAGCAAAGGAACGATTCTTGTTTGCGCCTCCATCACTCGCCTTAGTTCTGGTCCAGGCGCTGCTGCTGAGGAAGCAATGGAATCACAAACACTGAGAACCGCTGTGTTCTGTTTGTGCGCATCCTCTGTCCACAGCGGCCTTGATGCCTGGACTGTGGCCTGTTCTGTACCACACACCTCATCCTTTATGTGTCCCCGGAAGAAAGTCCAGAGGATACACTTTCTTTGTTCAAAGTTTAGTCTGCCATCACCCATTACATCAAATCCGTTATCCCTGAAATGGAGTGAAAATTGAGTTATCGGCTGTTAAAGTGTGTTTATATTTGGGGTGACACCTCAAAGTCATATATTTCACGAGTGCGAACACATGTATGTCATATATTAATATGGTTTCTACCCCAGGTAGTCACTCAGAATTAATAAATCAGAGTCTCATGCTCGATGGGGGACACTGGGGCACTGCAGCCACTTTCCAAATCAGGCTGCTCCTGCCTCTTGCACAAGTTCCCTTCTGCACACTGTAGACACTTGCTGGGGAGGGTGGGCAGACCCAATGTTAGCAGGGTGGCTCAGGAGCCAGATGGAGAGAGGCAAAGCCTGAGGCCACCTGCCTGGAAGACCACCCTGGCCTGAAGGACGTGGGGCCCAGGCCTGGCTTGGCAACGCTCTGAGTTAACAGTGAGCCTGACTCTAGGGTCCACCCTGAACCTCAAGGTCTTTGTAGTTTGGCTGGTCTGGGCTTCTGGGATCACCAAGCTTCCGAGAGAGGGAGTCCAATTTCTGGACCATGAGGGCCCAACCCTGCGAAAGTGTGTGCATTCTAACCCGCACATGCACACACGCACACACACACTATAATGGAGGTGAAGTAGCTAACACATGTTGTAATGGGCATGCTCACACAGTGTCTGCCTCTGGGAAGTCTGTTTGTCACTGCATTGTAAGAATTCCTAGGCCAGAGTGCATTCGTTCAAAAGATACCAGTGGCTGGATTTCACATTATGGGGGTATGACCCTTAGGGCTGGCATTGTCACTAACAGGACAAATGAAAGCAGCACGGGAACCGCTTTCCTCATTGTTACAGCTGCTCCGGGCACCGCAGGCAGACGGGAGGCATTGTCCTCAGAGGCGCGTTGGTAGTTCGTAGGCTCGGGAGCTGCTTTGGGGTCAGCAGGAGGGGCCACTATGGGTCCTCTGGTCTTTCAGTATGGGTCATTGGTGGTTTTGTTTGTTTTTGTGGGTTTTTTGTTATTTTTTTTTTTGTGTGTGTGTGTGTGTGTGTTTTTCTTCACAAATGAGGGAGCGTATTTGGTGAGGAACTGGTAAAGGGAAAGGAATCTCAAGTGTTTTGAAAGGGAGAGCCTATTTAGAAGGGGATGGGTCGTCAAAGGGTGACCAGCACTGAAGGCACTGAAGGCACTTCAACAAAGCCGGGAGGTCCGCTGGTGACTTGTCTGTCTTCTTCCTTTTGTTCTTTTTGCGCCGAGCAGCTGAATGTTATACCCAGATAACCCAAGAGAAGAAGGAAAAAAGAAAACAACATAAAACAGCCAATAAATGAACTGAATAATAACGAATGACACTACATTGGCTAAATGTACTTTGGAAATCAGAATCCTGTCCAGCGCAGGAGAGATGGAAACAATACCCACGGCACAACCAGAATCAGGACTCGGTGAATCCTTTAGGCTCCGAGTCCATTTAGTTAATTCAATGGCACCCTTGTGCCAATGCTTTACTGAGCATGTGAGGAGAAGTCTATATTGCTCTAGGAGCTGATGCGTTAGATCATTTTTTCAGTTTCAATGTGTTAAATTATTAAATAAGATATTTGTTAATTTTAGGACCTACTTTTCTTACTCATCCATTTTTAAAAATATGTTTTTATTGATTTCAGAGAGAGGAAGCGAGAGGGAGAGAGAAATAGAAAGACCAATGATGTTTCTATCATGGATTGGCTGCCTCCTGATGGTCTTCTCCTGGGAATTGAGTCTGAAACCCAGGCACGTGCCCTGACCAGGAATTGAACTGTGACCTCTGGTTCATGGAATGATGCTCAACCAACTGAGCTACACCAGCTGGGCTTACTCATTCATTTTAATGACAGGCTTCCTGACACCTTGGCTCACACACACTAACTCCTGCTCCTGTTCAAAGACCTTGAAACACTTAATGGTATGTTTCTGTAGTAAATTGTCTACCTCAACTATTCACTAATACTTTTTTTAAAAATCTTCACTAGAGGATATTTTTTTCCATTGAATTTTAGAGAGAATGTGGAAGGAGGTAATACAAGGAGAGAGAGGGGGCGGGGAGGGAGAGAGAGATCCATGTGAGAGAGACACATCCACGGGTTGCCTCTTGCACGAACCTCCACTGGAGCCTGGGATCAAAGCTGCAACTGAGGCACATGCCCTGGACCAGGGATCAAACCCGCACCCCTTCATTCCGTGGGTCAGCACTCTAACAACAACTGAGCCAAAACTGGTCAGGACTCACTAATAATTCTTAAACATCTAACATAAGCTCTTATCCTATATAATAAAAGAGTAATATGCAAATTGGCCCTAACAGCAGAATGACTGAGATTGACTGGTCACTATGACATACACTGACCAGACGCTCAATGCAGGAGCTGCCCCTGGTAGTCAGTGCACTCCCACAGGGGGAGCTCTGCTCAGCCACAAGTCAGGCTGACGGCTGCCAGTACAGCAGTGGTGGCGGGAGCCTCTCCCACCTCCTCAGCAGCACTAAGAGTGTCCAACTGCAGCTTAGGCCTACTCCCCGCTGGCAGGTGGACATTCCGTGAGGACTCCTGGGTTGCCAGAGGGATGTTTAATTGCCAGCTTAGGCCCAACCCCCTGGGCAGTGGACCTAAGCTGGCAGCTGGACATCCCCTGAGGGGTCCCAGACTGCCAGAGGGCACAGGCTGGGCTGAGGGACCCCCTCCCAAAGCGTACAAATTTTTGTGCACTGGGCCTTTAGTAGAGGATAAGTTTGAAAATAATGGGAGTACCTACGTCTGCCAAAATGTCTAGGGCTCTACCTTTTTCTGATGCCAAACACCTTCAACATCAAGAATCACTCCTGTTCAGCCCTAGCTGGGTTTGCTCTGTGGATAGAGCATATAGGCCTGCAGCGTAAAGAGTCCCAGGTTTGATTTCAGCCAAGGGCACATGCCCAGGATGTGGCTCAATCCCCAGTAGGGGGCATGCAGGAGGCAGCCAATTAATGACTCTTTCTCATTATTAATGTTTCTATCTCTCGCCCTTATCCTTCCTCTCTGAAATCAATAAAAAATATATTTTGAAAAATATTCCTGTTTAGATCCCTCCATATCCTCTACTCTAATCCTACCCTTATGGCCTTTAAATTATAGTCTGACCAGAGCAGACAATTGGTCTAACATTCTGAGCATGTCATGTATATGAACAGAACTGATTCACCAGATTTCTGATTGAGGATTCAAGTACATAGAGGAACCTTGGTTACTTCTTTTCCCACAATGCCACCTGCTGACCACAGCTCCCACCACAGGATAAGGACCCACTACTCAATGCTGGGGCCCCAGGCTGGTTCAGCATCTTCAGGGACCAAAGCAGCTTGAAGTGCAGGCAGTGCTCACAGGGGTTAAAGTTCAGGCTCTGTAGTCTGTCAGACTCGGGTTCAGATTCCAGCTCCAACATTTATTCTCTGGGTGAGTGCTTAATCCTGGCAAACCTCACTTTCCCAGCTCTGAACAGGGGATAGGAATCGTGCCTGTCTCACCCAGCAGCTAGAACTAAAGGAGATAGATAGAGCAGGTCAACTACCTAAAGGGTGCTGAGCCCAAGAAGCAGCATTGCACGGCGGCCGTTATTCATATTTACCACTGATCTGGTCACTTATGAATCCAAATGACAGTTGGATCAGCCAAGCATTTTTTTCTCTGAAAGGTTTGCTAACTCCATTAGGCTGATTATATTCATTTAAGTCAACTTAGACAATAACACAAGGTGAGGTGGTAAATGTCACAGCATTTAAGGAGTCAGTATGAAAACCTGAGGTAACAGAACCCCTCCAGATAAAACAAATGTTAATAAGCTTCATTGTCATTGATCTGCACGTGAGCTTTTGACCTAATTCATCTGCTGTAAAGACTGGGAATGCAAGCACTAGTCCCCAAATAGTGGGCATGCATGTGCACACTTCATTATTGCATCTCCAGTGACACACCAGGACTTAAGGTGGTGAATGCCACCCAGAGAGGCTTGTGCACACGTCACATTCAGAAGGTGGCTTGTCACAGGCCCTGGGTCCTGTCAGGTACTGTAACGCCAGTCGCTGGGAGCACACGAGACTCAGGCACAGCCCTGGTCCTCAGAAAGCCCTAGTGTCCTTCATAAAATTTAACTTTTTCAGAGTGCATGTTGGGCAGGTTTATAGGTAAATAATCTACACAATGACATTTAAAAGTGAATTTGAATTTTCGGGGGTTAAGGGTGTTGGGGGTGCGGGAAGAGAATGGACAATAATCGTACACCTATGGATGAGGACAGCAGGGGGGCAAGGACAGAAGGTGGGGTGGGAACTGGGAGGAGGGGAGCAATGGGTGTGGGGGGGAAGAGGAACAACTGTAATAATCTGAACAATAAAGATAAATTTTTAAAAAAGTAAATTTGAAGATGAAACCACTTTTAAGACGATGGCGTTGTTTAATCAATTTTAAGATGCACTCTTCCCCGCCCCCACCCCCAAACCTTACATCTCGGAAGTCAGGATGCAGCCTCAAGCATCTCTCGCATCACTGTCAGCTAGGTGGCAATTCTGACAAAATCGTCACTGCCACCATCCATTCATTTCCTTTATATGATCACATTAATTGTGCAGCTTATAACTGACAGCTTTCAGATCTGATGAAACATGCAGCACATGCAACTAGAAATTCATTTCAGAACCTCTGACTCAGACCGACCACAGCCCTAAATGACCAGGAACAACACACCCCCTGGTGGGAGGACTCAAGGTCAGGAAGGTGGGAGAAGAGAATTGCACCTGCTTTTCAGAGCTCCCAAGGCCTTGCTGAAGACCTTGCACATGCCCATTACATGTTAAGTGCACTGGAATCTCCCTCCAGAACTGGCTTATCCCAGGCCTGGAAGATGCCCAAAAACCTATCCTCTTGAGCTCTTCCTGGACATTGGAGATCTGCTCTGGACATTCCAGGACCCACCACCTGTATGTGGTGGGTGAGGCTTTTCATGCTAAAGGAACTAAATTGTTCTGGGATGAAACTGCCACAACACTGACATGGGTTTACATTTTCTACTTGGTTGTTCACATACCTAAGGGAGGGGGGAGTACACAACCTTCAGGTGCCTACACACGTGTGCACACCCAGCACGCCATCTCGTTGATGCTGCCCTGTTCACAAAGGAGACCTGAGGTTCTCCCCTTCATTTCCCACCTGCAGCCCAGTCACCTCTCCTACCTTCTGGAGGTGGTCTTCTGGGGGAGTCTTGCTCTTCCACCTCGTATGAGCATGATGGGGTAGCCTCCAGGGGCCCGGGAGGACTTTCTGGGGTCGGCTTCGCTGGTTCTGCAGAACTGTTGTTTTTGCATTTGAAGAATTTGATGAAGGCTCTGGTTCGAATCCAGTGCTTTTTCCTATTAGAAGTAGAGGTTTAGGACTCTGCCAACCCTCACTGTTCCTCCAGCCAGGCAAGTGGCTGGTAATTTGGGGCTCAAAAGGATGGAGCTCTTCGCCAGCACCATGATCTTCGTATGTGGGGCTCAGGGGATAGAACATTATTTGCAGTCAATTCACACTGACCCAGGGACGGTAGAAGTGTTCATTGTGGCAGAAACCCACACTAGCCTTTCAGGAAATGGAGCTTCAAATATAGCAATCAGGTTCATCCCCAGCCCCGGTCGGTGTGTAAACCTGGAGATGTAGCCTGATAGTCCTGCTTCAGTGGCTCTAAGCCACAGACCCTCTGCCCCTTCAACAAGCTTCTGGCCAGCTGGCATTCACCATCCCTCATAGGAAAACCCTAAGTATGGAGAGTGGGACCAAAAGAAACTCTAAATTCTTTCAGTGCTGGGAGACCTGCGCACAGGGGACCTGCCATAGACGTGTCTCTCACATTGATGTTTCTCTCTCCCCCACCTCCTTCCCTTCTACTCTCTCCAAATATCAATGGAAAAAATATTCTGAAGTGAGGTTTAAAAAAAAGAAAAGAAATAAACGAAAACAGTGAATTTAAAAGGTAATACACTGCAGCTAACTGGAAATGGAGGCATTTGAATAGAACAAGAAGAACCACATGCGGATTCTAATCCTGGCTCTGCCACAGAATAGCACTGTGCTCTCACAAACTAATTTCCTCATCGATGCCTAAATTTCCCTGTCAACAGAAGCGTCAGGCAGAAGGTGGGAAATTCTGTGGTTCTGTGATGTCAACAGAGAGGCCTTGCAGGATTCATGGTGAAATGACCAGAAGGCTGGACTGGGACGGGACAAGCTGAAGGCCCAGCTCATGGGGCTCAGGCCCACGCCAGGGAAACCCTGCTGCATGGAAGAGACCAGCAGTCTCAGGGACCAAGCTGGCCCACCAATGGGGCTACTGATCTGCAGAAGGAAACGTGTTTGTGAACCACCCTGGGGTCTAGAGACTTCAGAGGAAGGAAGGAAGAGGTTCCTGTGACTGAAGACCATGGGTGCTGGCCCAGGTGTCCAGCCCACGCTTCCTTCCCAAAACAGAAACATGGTTTTCTAGGTCCTGAAACCTGGAGATGTAGCCTGATAGTCCTGCTTCAGTGGCTCTAAGCCACAGACCCTCTGCCCCTTCAACAGGCTCCTGGCCAGCTGGCATTCACCATCCCTCATAGGATAACCCTGAGTATGGAGAGCGGGACCAAAAGAAACTCTAAATTCTTTCAGTGCTGGGAGATCTGTGCACAGGGGACCTGCCATAGAGGGGAAGATGCGGGCCCAACAAACTGCTCCCTGCTCTAGATGCTACAGCTTTCCCCACTTGTGAAAGAACAAGCTTTCTGTTCTGTGTTTAAGTTACTACCATTAAGTCAACTCACTTCATGGGATCAATATCCTTGGATGCAGAGGAATCCAGGACTGTTTCCTCCTCCTCCTCCTCCTCTATTGTTGACTCTAACAAATGTCCTTTTTCTCTGTAAATAGAGAAGAACAAAAAGCAATCTGGTTTTTAAAATAAAAATGTAAATTGACTCACTGGCCCAGCATGGGACCTGGCCCAGAAGGGCCAGCATTTTCTTGGGACACAGACATCACGGTGCTCATGGCCTTATAATTGCCAAACATGGAGAACACGGGGATGAAAGCATGTGACGTGGGTCTGGGAACCCTAACACATGGAGGAGACCTGCTGAAGCACCGAGGATCAGGCTGAACATCGTTTCCAGAGAGCAAGACCTGAATCATGTGAAACTCAGGGTTGGAAACCCATGGACCTTGACAGCTCAGACCCTGGTTTCCTTGTTGGAAAATGAGTCCCCTGGATTGAGGCAGCTACTCAGATTCTGTCAGTCATGAAGCTGCTGAGGTCCTACCAGTACGAGGAAATAGAACAATAAGAAACACATGTGGGTTCTAATCCTGACTCTGCCACAGAAGGTCACTGTGCTCTCACAAACTAATTTCCACATCGATGCCTCATTTCCCTGTCAATAGAAGGGTCATTCGGAAGGAAGGTGGGAAATTCTGTGATTCTGTGATGTCAACAGAGAAGTCTTGCAGGATTCATGGTTATATGACCCGAAGGCTGGGCTGGGCCAGGACAATCTGAAGGCCCAGCTCCTGGGGCTCAGGCCTGCGCCAAAGAAGCCCTGCGGCGTGGAGGACGCCAGCAATCTCAAGGACAAAGCCTGCCCACCAATTGGGCTGCTGATCTGCAGAAGGGAATGTGTTTGTGAACCACCCTGGGGTCTAGAGACTCCAGAGGAATGTAAGGAAAACCGAGAGGTTCCTGTGACTGAAGACCATGGGTGCTGGCCCAGGTGTCCGGCCCACACTTCCTTCCCAAAACAGAAACATGGTTTTCTAGGTCCTGAAACCTGGAGATGTAGCCTGATAGTCCTGCTTCAGTGGCTCTAAGCCACAGACCCTCTGCCCCTTCAACAGGCTCCTGGCCAGCTGGCATTCACCATCCCTCATAGGATAACCCTGAGTATGGAGAGCGGGACCAAAAGAAACTCTAAATTCTTTCAGTGCTGGGAGATCTGTGCACAGGAGACCTGTCATAGAGGGGAAGATGCGGGCCCAACAAACTGCTTCCTGCTCTAGATGCTACAGCTTTCCCCACTTGTGAAAGAGCAAGCTTTCTGTTCTGTGTTTAAGTTACTACCATTAAGTCAACTCACTTCATGGGATCAATACCCTTGGATGCAGAGGAATCCAGGATTGTTTCCTCCTCCTCCTCTATTGTTGACTCTAACAAATGTCCTTTTTCTCTGTAAATAGAAGAGAGAAAAAAGCAATCTGGTTTTTAAAATAAAAACGTAAATTGACTCACTGGCCCAGCATGGGACCTGGCCCAGCAGGGCCAGCATTTTCTTGGGACTCAGACATCACGGTGCTCATGGCCTTATAATTGCCAAGTCACATGATGTGGATCTGGGAACCCTAACATGTGGAGGAGACCTGCTGAAGCATCAAGGATCAGGCTGAAGGTCATTTCCAGAGAGGAAGACCTGAACCACGTGAAACTCAGGGTTGGAAACCGTGGGCCTTGACAGCTCAGACCCTGGTTTCCTTGTTGGATAATGAGTCCCCTGGATCGAGGCAGCTACTCAGACTCCATCAGTCATGAAGCTACAAAGGTAGATGGCTACAGCTTTCCTCACTTGTGAAAGAGCAAGCTTTCTGTTCTGTGTTTAAGTTACTACCATTAAATCAACTCACTTCATGGGTGCAGTATCCTGTAATTGAGAGGAATCCCCAACTGTTTCCTCCTCTTCTTCTATTATTGTTGTTAAGAAATTTCCTCTTTTTCTGTAAATAGAGGAGCAAGAAAAGCAATCTGGTTTTTAAAATAAAACACGTAAATTGACTCATTGGCCCAGCATGGGACCTGGCCCAGAAGGGTCAGCATTTTCCTGGGACTCAGACATCAAGAGTCAGAAACATGGGAATGAAAGCACATGACGTGAGTCTAGGGACCCTAACACGTGGAGGAGA